>JAVTVY010027517.1:0-10561 GCA_036873755.1 Hanleya hanleyi
TGGTGGTGGTGTCTGTACATATAGGACTTTATATGAACTTTCGTGACCTTTTGAGTCCTATCCCGGAGGTGGTGGTGTCTGTACATATAGGACTTTATATGAACTTTCGTGACCTTTTGAGCCCTATCCCGGTGGTGGTGGTGGTGACTGTACATATAGGAATGAACACGGGTCCCTCATCAGTCCATATGTATCGGTCGACTGATCAACATGTCGTGTACGTGTACGTTCTGTCAGAGGATCTTCTCTCGTCGCGATAGTATGCTCAGACACATTCAATGCAAATACAACCAAGAGACACCACCGAGCCTCGTTATAGGTCCAACAAGTAGAGTAGAGCAACCCTACACGATGGCGGTGAGTGACCCTACGACATGTGGAAGGTCGTATTACCATGAGGGCGGAAGTATTGTCCCTGGGGACGAATCAAACTATTGTCCTTCAGATCAAACTTTTGGCTACCATGGTGATCAAAATTATACCGACGCTACTGACACCGATGATGATGATGATGATAATGATGATGACAATGATGGTGATGATGAAGGTACTGATGACGGAGAAGTTACGGATGATGATTATGATGATGATGATGATGATGATGATGATGATGATTATGTTGATGATGATGATAATGATGACAATGATGGTGATGATGAAGGTACTGATGACGGAGAGGTTACTGATGATGATTATGATGATTATGATGATGATGATGATGATGATGATGGTGATAACGATGATGTCGAGAATGACGTGTGTTTGAGGGAACTCTTCGCGGATAAAGCGATTGATGATCATGAATCCGATATAAACGACCTTGCGGAAGTTTACGAAGAAGACGGAATGGATGAACCAACTGCGCATCAGATAGCATATGAGAAGCTTTTACCCAGAATACAGACGAGGTTCGGAAATATATACGTCCATAATTTAAGGTTATGGAGCAAACTACGGAAGCACCCGATTCATCAGAAAGTAATGGCGACTAAGAGACGGATGCGTGAGGAAGACGACTTATCAAACGATGAAGCGGAAGAGTGTGCCGTTGAGATGCGTAAATTCTTAATAAACAGACTTTTTGATTAGTTGATTTCGCCACCAGGGCGTACCGTTACATTCGTTATCGATATACCCTCAGCTCTTTCACAGGGTTGTGACAATGAAATTGACGTTTGGGTACTAGGATTGCTCAGTTTGTATTTTCGTTTTGAAACTGTCATTACTCAATTAATTTGTATAAATAAATATATACTTTGAACTTTAACAACCGAAGTTGTGTTCTTCTTTCTTTCGGCCACTGTCCAGAGTCGTTTCGATATGCCTTTATACGGGCGATAGTCGGTTACAACGGGTACCCAGCGATAATAAATGTACCATCCAAAGATAGGTGTAGCAACTCTTTATTGTTTTCCATGACATAAGAAGAAAAATGTTTTCTCGACCCGACCAGGATTTGAACCCCGGACTGATCGATCCTGAGGCCGACGTCTTATCCACCGAGCTAACCTATCATTTAGGAATATTTCCTGATATCTTTTAAGATAAACCCTTTGAACGAAACTGTTTTAAGTACGAATAAGGGATAAAAATAAAATAACGAATAACAAGGGTCTAAAGAAAGCTTAGATCTTGGAGTGCATCGAAGAAAGCATCTGTAAATGAAATAACTGGTCATACAATTCTGATTTCATATTATATTTACCTTAATCGTGAACGGTGACCAAAAAAAGACGCTTGGGAATAAGACAAGATTTAACTTCATTCATTCATACTGTATTAAACAGATCTCCTATACCTTTTAATTTTTAGAGTTCTTAAATAATTGAGGTAACGAGAAAGTTGACCGTTTTCTCCCCGTTAACCCGATATACGGCGAGACAGGTGTACGGCTTTTTCAACTTTGCCTATAGAAGTCACCGACAATAGTTCGTTCGATTTTTTTTTCTGGGGAACAGAGACATTAACCACAAATAAGGTCTTTACAAATGAGGCTATCTCGCCATAAGTTTCTATAGTATAGATACAATCATAAGTGCTTAAAACACCCCGTGTTACAGTTAATGGTGTACCATGGCTGTGACACGGAACGAATAACATTAGCGGCCAGAGTACAAAGGAACTGGTCTACAATAGGCGCCCATTACAGAAGGAGCAAATGTATGTGTGTGTGCAGGGTTAACCCGTGTGTCAATGCGGTAATAGATGTGTGTTCGGCTGTGACATTCCGAGGTACATAATTTAACTCGTACGGTCAGTTAGTTATACATGTATTATAAGGGGTTGAATAAACTATACCGGCGGTATGTACAACCGTACAGTATTTAACAGAAATTCGCCCACACCGGCGCGTATCAAAGGGGGACCGTTTGCGAAAGTGCAATGGACCGGTGCACACAGAGAAGGACAATAGATGTGCGGTCGGCTGTGACAATCCGAGGCACATAATTTAACTCGCACAGTTAGCTAACTATACACGCATCCGTGGGTATCACCAACCTTACAGTATTTAACAGAAATTCTCCCATATATATATTAAAGGCCTAATAGATAATAATCCTAGATTATCGAACTGTTTTAGACTACACCGGCGCGTATCAAAGGAGACCGTTCGCTAAAGTGCAATGGACCGTTGCGCCCATAGAAGGACAATGGATGTGCGGTCGGCTGGGACAATACGAGGTACATAATTTAACTCGCACAGTCAGTTAACTATACACGCACCGTCGGTATGACCAACCTTACAGTATTTAACAGAAATTCTCCCATATATATTTAAGGCTTAATAATTAATAAACCTAGATTATCGAACTATTTTAGACTAAGAAAATTCAAGAAAGAAAGATTATCATTTTCGTGTACACCGGCGCGTATCAAAGGGGGACCGTTTGCGAAAGTGCAATGGACCGGTGCGCACAGAGAAGGACAATGGATGTGCGGTCGGCTGTGACATTCCGAGGTACATAATTTAACTCGCACGGTCAGTTAGCTATACACGGCATTTGCTCTAATACATTGTGTTGTGTCAGTCTATAATATATGAAAGACCTTCTCTCAACATACACTATGATACGCTTGTGCTCAAAGGAATGATTGATAATGCGAACTTACCTTCATCAAATGTTTTCTCGTCATCCATTGTATACCGAGACAGGAGATCGACCAACTACGCAAAAACGCACATTCGTGCGCCAGAGGCATGTGACCACTGAACTCGAAAACTCTCTCCTTCTATCCTATTAACCGTCAAAGGGTCACGTGATGTTTTTATTGGTAGTTAACACAGGGGTTGCTAACAAAGGGGCTGACACCATACCGCCCTATTTAAACCGGTTTCTTAAGACCGGTTAAACCGGTTTCTTACGACCGGTTAAACCTGTTTCTTACGACCGGTTAAACCGGTTTCTTACAACCACGCCCTAATTACGTCACACAATGACGTCAAACGCGTCATACTTGACCTACTTTTGTTCTCAATTCTGATTGGTCCACTCACAGCAGGACCCCACTACTACTCAGGTCGTCAACCCTGAAATTATTTACTTTCTGGAACAGCATAGGAAAAGTCAATACATAATCAATGGTGCTACAACCCTTGTCACCATAGTAAGTAAATCTGCTAGGACTATCACCAATAACTCTCCCATTGAGAATTTTAAGGCCTGTTGTTTTACACAAAGATAGCAATTGATATCCAAAAGAATTAGTTTTTATATCTGTTACTGAACGGTCTGGCAGTTCAACAATATCATTGACAGAATCATCATATTCCTCTATATATTTACTTAAGTTAGCATCATCCAGACAATCACTAAAATTACTTGTTCGAGCATTAAAATCACCGCACATGACGATATCAAATTGCCCATCTTGTAATTTAATTAAGTCATCCTCCAAGACATCGAAAAAGTCAAAATCTTGAACCTGCCCAGCTTTAGCGGGAGGAGTATAAACTACCCCCAGAACACTGTCACTACTCAAATTAAAGGTTGCTTTTGCCAGTTTCATCCATATTATACCTTGATGAGATCCCAAAATCTCAGTCCCACTAAATAATTCCTGTCTCACATAGATTGCTGTACCTCCACTCGGTCTACCCACTTTTTCAGTTCTCACAGCTGGCAGAAAATGACCCTCATAACCTTCAATTTTAGGTTCAACACCTTCGACACACCAAGTTTCACACAAACACAAAACGTCATAGTTTTTGATATATGATAGAAATGACTCATCAGATAAATGTCTCTGGAGTCCATGTACATTCCAACTACAAAAGTTACATGGCTTTCCTGCAGGCCGGTCTCACCCCACATTTCCATCCGGTGATTGGAACAGGCGATTGTCGATATATAATCGATTAGCCACCAACACAGCCTTTCTCCCAGCCTCGCGTGCTCGTTTCAATGCCGGTATAAGTAATTTACGCCTCTCGTAGACATCTTTAGCGAATTGCTCTGATATTCCAATGGGAGTGTCCTTAAGTAATCGTAATTTAATGTGTGGGCTTACTGACCAGAACTATCGCTGATGTGGGGAGTGGAGTCAATAAACGGAATGCACAAATAAACGTTTCCACAGCACAGAATATATCAACGAATGGCTTGAAAATAACTGTACTGACACAATAACTCAATTCCTTTATAGAAGTCAGACAATATTAAAATTGGGCTGCAAACACGGAAATGCCAGCTCGGGCGCCCGCAATAGGCGAAAAATGTATACGTTAAGGCTTAATAACATTCTATCCGACCTGAACAAGCAAAAAATTGGCTGAAAATAGGCATTTATATCTGATTCTGTACCTCTCTGGAGGAAAAAGGCACTTAAGCATGTGACAATGAAGAAAGACGGAATTTCGTTTTTCTCCTACAGGTCACAAACCCCTAAATATTCGCCTTACTTAATATGTAGTAAATTGGCCGAGCACATCTTGAGAAAACTAATATTGGCCGCCACAAATGACACACCACACCAGGTAGCCTGGCCAGTAGTAGTGTAAGTGCAAAAAACCTCCCCTTGAATAACAGTGCGGGGGGAGGGAGTCCGACGATGCAAGGGAGACAACTCGGACAGATCAAGGCATGTACTGACATGTTATGGATTGCATCAGCCTTGGCCGTCATTCTCGTCTCGCGAGACTCCCTACTGCGAGAAAGAGTCTCACGTGTAAATGGGAGCCATCCCCCCAAAATTTGGGGGGTGAGTAGGCGGCGTATGATTTTCGCCGTCTGTATCCGGCTTGTCATTGACCTGCTGACTCCGCCGAGTTAGAAGCGAATTGCTAAACATAACGTGGGCTATATAATTGGAAAATGACTCTTTCCGTTTCGGAGCATATCAATCGCGAACAAATTATTGTCGGTATGTATACTTGGCCGTGAAAGCGAGTTATCTAATACAGGAAGTAGTTCGCACAGTTCCAATCCATTCTCAAAGAGAGCCGTGTCTACCGCAAGACGGTACATCTTCGGAAAATTTATTACCTATGCCAGGTTCTTAGCGTGACATGTACTTGATCAGGGCAAGGCAGTTGCAGCATTTCTGTTCTTCATTCACTACATAGTACTGTTCGCACGCCCTATGATATGTACTTTTGTTGCTATCATTATGTAAGTTTTGTTGTTAAAAAAATAAAACTGAACGTTGAACTTTATTTATGGCCTACTCGTTTGAAGCAGCAGACATAAATTTAGTTGACCTAGATTCTGCATTGAAGATCAACCATTGAAACGCGGAAAACAACGAATTACGTCAATTATACCGTATTTTCGCCTGCATGTTGTCTGATCGTACTATTCTTGTTTATCTGATGATGCTAAACAATAATGATCTTGTGATCTTTGGGTTAGGTCATAAATTTTCTGAAGATGTACCATTTTGCGTGTCTACCCGCGGGAGAATAGTCCCGGTCGAGCGAGTGATGTCATGCTGCCTCGCTTTGAGATTGGAGATTCAAAAATGTCACCAGTTTACATGAGAGTCGCTTTGGTCTCCCGCGGGTAGACACGGCTCTCTTTGAGAATGCCTTGGGTGTGTGCCAAGTGTTGACCACTATAGTTCCGGCAACCTTTGACCTTTGTATTCCTCCGCGGTGATGCGGTCATGTCTGGTGGTGATGCGGTCGCGGGAGAAAGCTTCCGCGGAGAAAAAGTAGTCCCAGAAAACAAATACGCTGCATTGTCCGATTGGGTCGAGTGAGGTATCAAAGTGAAGCATTCGTGAAGGGGCATCTGATGGGCGGAGTGCGGGGTTGAAATAGCGCCATTCTGCGCATGCGCGGTGGCCAAAGGGTATGGAAATAGACGTTTTGGAGCTAGGGGAGCCACTAATGGTCCGATGGGGTCGAGTGAGGTATCAATATGAAGCATTCGTAAAGGGGCATATGATGGGCTGGGTGTGGGGTTGAAATATCGGCATTCTGCGCATGCGCGGTGGACCAAGGGTATGGAAATAGACGTTTTCGGGTCTTTGTGGGCCACTGGTGGTCCTATGGAGTCGAGTGAGGTATCAATGGGAGGCATACATGAGGGGGCATCCGACGGGTGGGTGTGGGGTTGGAATAGCGGCATTCTGCGCATGCGCAGACAGGGAATTGTGGGAAAAGGGTATGGAGATAGACGTTTTCGGGTCTTTGTGGGCCACTAGTGGTCCTATGGAGTCGAGTGAGGTATCAATGGGAAGCATATATGAGGGGGCATCCGACGGGTGGGTGTGGGGTTGGAATATCGGCATTCTGCGCATGCACAGACAGGGAATTGTGGGAAAAGGGTATGGAGGTAGACGTTTTGGGATCTAGGGGAGCCCCTAATGGGCCTATAGAGTCGTATGAGGTATCAATGTGAAGCACACATGAGGGGGCATCCTCCTGGACTAGTGTCTCGGTCGTGGTCAACAGTCTGCGCATACGCAGACAGGGAATTGTGGGAAAAGGGTATGTAGATAGACGTTTTGGGATCTAGGGGAGCCCCTAATGGACCGATAGAGTCGTATGAGGTATCCATGTGAAGCATTCGTAAAGGAGCATCTGACTGCACTAGTGGTTCGGGCGTTGTCACCATTCTGCGCATGCGCAAACAGGGAATTGTTGGAAAAGGGTATGGAAATAGACGTTTTGGGATCTAGGTGAGCCCCTAATGGTATCCATGTGAAGCCTACATGAGAGGGCACCCCCCTGGACTAGTGTCTCGGCCGTTGTCACCAGTCTGCGCATGCGCAGATAGGAAATTGTGGGAAAAGGGTATAGAAATAGACGTTTTGGGGACGAGGTGGGCCACTCGTGGTCCTATGGAGTCGAGTGAGGTATCAGTGTGAAGCACACATGAGGGGGCATCCGCCTGGGCTAGCGTCTTGGCCGTTGTCACCAGCTGCGCATGCGCAGACAGGGAATTGTGAGAAAAAGGTATGGAAATAGACGTTTTTGGATCTAGATAAGCCCCTATTGGGCTGATTGGATCGAGTGAGATATCAGTGTGAAGCACACATGAGGGGGCATCCGCCTGGACTAGTGTCTCGGCCGTTGTCACCAGTCTGCGCATGCGCAGACAGGGAATTATGGGAAAAGGGTATGGAGATAGACGTTTTGGGATCTAGGTAATTACAAGCGTCTAGTCCGTCATTCATAATCCAGCCGTCGTCCATTAGAGAATAACCGCGTCCATAATCCAAAGACCTATTCCATTTCCATATAACAGTATTAGCACCAAATTCAAAAAGACAAAAGTATACATAAACATAGGCTTGTTTCCTGCAAGAGAGAAGCGGCCAACAATTTTCAATGATGCCTGCAAGACATCATGATGTTCCAAAATATCAAATCCGTATCGCTGATCAGTATTCTTAATCCATAATATTCGTTATAGAGTCGTCATCTAAAAATGATGTACCTCAGCCACGCTTTGATTGTGACTGTTCATATGAGTACCATGAGGATCTTGAAGTACATGGGCTCATACGGCCCCTAGCCCCGGGTTAAGCGGAATTAGACACATGTTACGAAACGTAGCGCCATAGATCTTGCACGCTACGTTCGTATTTTGCTATCAGCATGCGATATGTATCGCCAAATTTGAGAAACTTTGAGTGGAGGCGCTTGGTGGAATAGCCCTGTTTTATAAGTTTCTGCAACAATGTTTTGTGACGTTGATTAAAATCATCACATTTAACACAGGATCTAGCAAATGCTACTAAGCGAGATATGTATACGCCATATGCAGGTCCCACTGGAATATTACTATCCAGAAAGGGATAGTTTACGATGTCGAAATTGTAATCATCTCTTTTGTCATAAAGTTGACGAGAGAGAATGCCCGCTTCATTTTTATAGAGATAGAGATCTAAATAAGATGTGCCTGTAGGGCTATCTGTAGTTTCCTTCAAATCCAGTGAAGGTGGATATATATCCTTCACTGCGTCATTTATATAGCGATTATCCACAGCGAGAAGATCGTCTATATAGCGTTTGGTGAATGAGAAGGAACGGGCTTTGAGTGGATCGGTTTTTGAAAGCGCCTGCATATAGTCATATTCATAAGAGAACAGATACAGGTCAGCGAACAGGGGTGCACAATTAGTACCCATTGGAATACCTATATGCTGCTGATATATTGTGTTGCCAAATTTGACACAGATATTTTTAATGAGAAATTCAAGCAACTCTATAAACAAAGAAACATCCCACGAATGATATCTCTTGTATGTAGTAGAGCTAAAGAATGCTTTATGGCTTCTGACATTAATATATCTACGATCAGTTTTCTTGAAGACAGATAATATTAATGAAATAATGGCGCAATACCTTTCCCAAAATGCTTTTACCTCCTGAAGGGCCCTCGTCAATAGGGTTGAAAGAAGCTTGGTGGTGCAGCTTCTAGAACCTAGCATCTAGCATCTGCCTGGACTAGTGTATCGTCCGCGTTCAACATTCCGCGCATGCGCAGACAGGGAACTATGGGAAAAGGGAATGGAAATAGACGTTTTGGGGTTTAGGTGGACCACTAGTGGTCTGTTGGAGTCGAGCGAGGTATCAATGTGAAGCACACGTGAGGGTGCATCCGACTGGGTGGGCATGGGGTAGGAATATCGTCATTCTGCGCATGCGCAGGCAGACCCTAGTATGGAAATATACATTTTGGGGCCGATGTGAACCACTAGTGGTCCAAATGGGTTGTGGGAGGTGTCAAAGTAAAGCTTGTGTCGTGTAGAATCAGAATGGTGTGTTTTTTTATTGCAAGTCGAGTCAATCCGCGCATGAGCAGTTGTGTGTAGTAAGTAAAGTGGCCATTTTGGGGAAGTGAAGGAAAGTATTTGGTGTAGAGATGGACCACTATTGCTCCGAATGGTGTACTGGTGTATGCCTGAGCCGCATTACGCGGGTATGAGTGAGTGAGATTGAGTGAGTGAGTGAGAGTACTCACTCACTCACTCACTCACCGTCGTTAGTGCGTCCATGCGTTAAGACGGGCGCTGGGGACGACTCACTGACTCACTCACTGACTCACTCACTCACTCACTCACACTCACTCACTCACTCACTCACACTCACTCACTCACTCACTCACTCACTCACTCACTCACTCACTCACTCACTCACTCACTCACTCACTCACTCACTCACTCACTCACTCACTCACTCTGACTCACTCTGACTCACTCACACTTGCTCACTCACTCACTCACTCACTCACTCACTCACTCACCCACTCACTCACTCACACTCAACTCACTCACTCACTCACACTCACTCATATGTACAGACACCACCACACACCAATAATACCACCACACACACACACACCACCAACACCACCACCAACGCCACCACCAACGACACCACCAACGCCTCCAACGCCACCACTAACGCCACCACCAACGCCACTACCGGGCAGAACTCTTGGAGCTCCGGAGCTCCGGAGCTCTTGGAACTCGGAGAGGCTTTCCCAACATCTTTGAGGCGTCCCCAACGCCCGCCTTAACACATGGACGCATTAACGACGGTGAGTGTGTGAGTGAGTGAGTCTTCCGGTTCCGGTCACGTGACAGTAAACATGGAAAAACCCGGATGTAAGATGAGGACCTGGATGTAAGATGAGGACCCGGATATAAAACTACAGTACCCAGGGAAGTGACCTTTGACCCTGTGCTACTCGGAAGTGACGTCATCGTACGCAGGCACACACACACACATACCTGGTGCACCCACACCCTAGTGTACCCTTTGCCCTACGGGCTATAGGGTACAGGGTGCACCGCGTAAGTGTGTGTGTGTGCCTGCGTACGATGACGTCACTTCCGAGTAGCGCAGGGTCAAAGGTCACTTCCCAGGGTACTGTAGTTTTACATCCGGGTCCTCATCTTACATCCAGGTCCTCATCTTACATCCGGGTTTTTCCATGTTTACTGTCACGTGACCGGAACTGGAAGACTCACTCACTGACACACTCACCGTCGTTAGCGCATCCATGCGTTAAGACGGGCGTTGGGGACGCCTCAAAGATGTTGGGAAAGCCTCTCCGAGTTCCAAGAGCTCCGGAGCTCCGAGTTCCAAGAGCTCCGGAGCTCCGAG
>JAVTVY010027518.1:0-10055 GCA_036873755.1 Hanleya hanleyi
TACCGATGGCGTCATCAATGACGTCACAGATGACGCGGACATCCCTCAAATCGGAATGTACACCCCGAGAGCAACAAAATGACACCTCACACGACGCATTCGGACCAAGGATGGTCCCTCTCTACCCCAAACACCTTCATGTACTGGCCTCAAAATGGCCACTTTACTTACTACAACCAACTGCGCATGCGCAGATTGACGCGACTTGCATTCAAAAACACGCCATTCTGACTCTACCCCACACAAGCTTCACTTTGACACCCTCCACGACCCATTCGAACCAAGGATGGTCCCTCTCTACCCCAAACACACCCCTACATAGCACCCAAAATGCCCCTTTCGCTACTACTCGTACTGATGACGTCACTGATGACGTCACAGATGACGCGGACGCATTCGAACCGTGAATAGCCCATTTCGACCCCAAATACCTTCATGTACTGCCCCAAAATGGCCACTTTACTTACTACAACCAACTGCGCATGCGCAGATTGACGCGACTTGCACTTAAAAACACGCCATCCTGACTCTACCCCACACAAGCTTCACTTTGACACCTTCCACGACCCATTGGAACCGTGAATAGCCCATCTCTAACCCAAACACACACCCACATACCCCAAAATGCCTACTTTCTATACTACGGGCCAGTCTGCGCATGCGCAGACTATTGAAAACAAACAATACACTAGTCAAGTGCTCCTCCACGAGAGCTTCAAAATAAGACCTCACTCGACCCCATTGGACCACCAGGGACTCACCTAGACTCCAACATGTCCACCCCGTATGGCCCTATACACCCATAGCCATGCAGTATAGGCCTATGGGCCTACCCAGGCCTTGGTGACTTTTTCCAAAAATGTCACCGCTTAACTCCGGGACCCTTCCCATCATGTTCTACATGACGAGACGTGAAAAACGAGACCCCACAACCCTACCGCAAATGTATAGAAGTGGGTTTCCCAGTAGGATAAACATTGAACCTATACCCCAGTATGGGCCTATATGGGGCTATATCGTACTTTTTCAAAAATTTCACCGATTCATTCCGCAACACTTCCTATCGTGTTCTACATGACGAGACTAAGAAAACGAGACCCCACAACCTATACCGCAAATGTCGAGAAGTAGGTTTCCCAGGATGGTCCTATACCCCCCATACCCCATATAGGCATTTTCCCGTAATTTAGATAAAGTCCGTATTCCGTATTTTTTCAGGAAAATTTTTACATACATCCACCCTGGAACTAGGGGGAGATAACTCTATTGATAGACAAGCCCCGTTAAGTCCGGCGACCTATATACCCCCGATACCCCATATAGGCATTTTCACGTAATTTAGGATAAAGTCCGTGTTCCGTATTTTTTTTTTTTCAGGAAAAATTTTACATGCACCCACCCATGCTTGAAATATACTTCACTTTGATACCTCATACCCAATCGGCCCACCAGGGACCCCCTAGACCCCAAAACGTCTATTCATACCCTTGGCTACCGCGCATGCGCAGAATGATATTCCACCCACACCCAACCCATCAGATGCCCCTTCACGAATGCTTCACTGGATACCTCATACAACCCATCGGTCCATTAGGGGCTCCCCTAGATCCAAAACGTCTATTTCCATACCCTTGGGCCACCGCGCATGCGCAGAATGGTGACAACGCCCGAGCCACTAGTCCACTCAGATGCCCCTTCACGAATACTTCACTTTGATACCTCACTCGACCCCATCGGACCATTAGTAGCTCCCCTAGATAGCCAACACGGCTATTTGCATACCCTTGGGCCACCGCGCATGCGCAGAATGGTGACAACGCACGAGCCCCTAGTCCAGTGAGATGCCCCTTCACGAATGCTTCACTTTGATACCTCACTCGACCCTATTGGACCATTGTGGCTCCTCTAGCTCCAACACGGCTATTTCCATACTCTCGGGCCACCGCGCATGCGCAGAATGCCGATATGTCAACCCCACACCCAGCCCATTAGATGCCCCCTGACATAGGCTTCACATTGATACATCACTGGATCCCATTGGACCAGTAGTAACTCCCCTAGCTCCAAAACGGCTATTTCCATACCCTTGGCCCACACGAGTTGTCTCCCTTGCGTCAGTGTGTGCAGATGGCGCTACGATCGACGCCGTGATGTGGAAAGGGCGTCCCCACACCATCCTGGAGCCGCCATTTTGTTTGTTGATTTTCTGCGGAGATACCCGGGACAATAAACACTCGACCCTAGGGTGGTACAGATGCTAGACTGATCCTATTAACATGGTACAACACCTACAGATTATGTTTATTACTAGGACGTCAGCGAAATACTAGTACCCATCCTCCGTATGGCAGAACTGTACAACCCAGAACAAGTCTAGACATGCCTTGATCACGTGATCGTCATGGGGAAACCCCCACTGGGGAACTCCCCTGGGAAACCCAGCCACATGACCTTGACCTCTGTGACCTTGAAATGATGTCGAAATGAGGTCAATGATAAGGAATTTAGCTTTTATATACTACTATCATCCCCTTAACGCATATAGGCGTATTCATACAAGTACCGGTATTATAAAATATAATCAGTAATGGCTATTTCTACCTTTTAGTGTGAAAGACCATGTCGCCATTATTTGGGAATACCCACATAGAAGCTCCCGAGCTCCGAACTCTTCGAAATTTGACTTATTTCTTATAATCCGTAAGAACTTTAGCGTGAAATCAGTCAGTGTTCTCGAATATAGAATATATCGCAATAGAATCCTCAATTCTAACACAATAACACACCTACAAACTTTGGTTTGGCAAACACGGAGCATCCCTCGAATTTTCATAGACGTCAGAACCCCCTTAATGTGAAATGCATAGATTCCCTTCATTAATTGAATCAAAGACGGTTGAATTTTGTGGAGAATATAGACCTCGTTTGCCTGAAGAGGTCAGACCAGAAAACGGTAAAGCAAGATATATGCAACTTAACCATTTGCCGTTCTGTTGAAGGTGAGGTTTATTCGATTTCCGACGTTTTGGGAGCGTGTTGTGGAGGCCTCGCCAACTTGAATGCCCTCTCTTCTCCATTTATATAATCCCTGGACCCCCTCCCTCCACTCAATCAATCTACTTAATGAATTAAGAACGGTACGAAGCCGATGTGCTTGTGCGCTGGGTTTGATGCTCCAGCACTAGATCCGCAGTCATTCGGACAGTCATTCGTTGTTTAGACTCCAGTTTTATTAGAGTGAATTCAGACTCATTATGTAGATGGAAATGAGGTCTGAGGTAGATGGATTTATTTAATATTTTATCAGCGTGGGCGTTCACGAGATATATCTCGCTGTCAGGACGAACACTGGACATACGCAAGCGCTGGCGAGGCAGGTGATTACAATATCGAGCGGTGTATTGTCTGCTCATGGTTTACAGATACCCATGCACAGTTGGCCTAGCTTTCAGCAGGATGGTGTTCACCTACAAACCGACCCTGTCTCGCCGGGAGAGATCACGATCTTCATCACCACTTCACTGAAACACAAACTCATTCCCACTGTCAGTGAACTACTTTAACAGTGGAAATGATTATCAGTCAGCTGTTTTATCCGCAATATCTCCGATGAATTTGCGACATAAAAGAACACTCAATACTGCTCCCCATACGCTTGTACTTATGCCGATATTGATAGCCCTCAATTTTCTGATCAAAAGCAAAATAGGACCCACCTGAATTTTATCCAAGATGGCCGCTAAATCCAGTGTTTCGGCCCTTTTAGTGTAGAAATCATGGGGTCATATGGGATACCTTGTTTTTCTTCTTTTTTTTCTTCTTTTTTTTGTACTCCTCGGGCTAGGGAGTGAAAACTTTCCAACATATCTCTTTAGCTCAAGCTGTACCATAAAATGTAAAACAATCCAAGTTGAAAGCATTGATGAGGGTCCTTATAATGAAACATTGAGTGAACCTCTGTTCTCGAATCGTACTTTTACTATCTACTGGCAGCCTTCGTCCGTAAGAACACAAAACGTCGTAGGTATACTCAACTCGTGCATGCCTGGCGTATGTTGATTGTATTTGTCCGTAAAAAATATCTGTCTCCTCTGTTTTATATTTTATCTTTTACTATATTCCATTATTTTCAGCTAAAACAGTTGCATTTTCAAGCATTCTGAGTGAGAATATAGAACATGTGTACAACGACTTGACCATACGATTCGACCAGGTCCATGTGAACATCGGGAATGCATACAATCCAGCATCCGGGGTCTTCCACGTGCCAGAAGATGGTCTGTATCAGATATATGCCAATATCATTGGTCGAGGAAGTTACGACACCGACCATTGGCTGACAACAGAAATTTTTGCGGACAAGACATCAGAAGCCAGGCTATTGGCTCACGGTCGTTATGAAACGTCGGACTCAAAGTCTCTGATTCTGAACTTGACGAAAGGTTCCGACGTCTGGGTTAAGGTCACGTACACTGATGGCATGTACGTCTCCATATTCAGCTCATTCAGTGGATATTTAATTAAACAGCATTGCGAAATGTGAATCAACAGACAACATTGAAATAAAACCGCAGAATGAACCAAAAGTACTGTTTTCTTGTTTGAATATCCTCGATAGCATGGGCAGGGTACCGAACATTTGTTACATGCGGCACGCAGGTCTACGGGAGGCTCGCGTTGTTGTTGTTGTTGTTGTTGTTGTTCTTGTTCTGACTTTTTGAAATACGCATGCGCTAAGAGGGTGTGATCTCTGCCACACTTTTCTTTTCAACCTCCGATCTCACATGTCAACCCTGTCTTCAGGCACGTTCGAATTCATTTGCAACTATATTCGGTGGAATTAATCATTGCTTCGTTGATTTCCGTTCAGACTTCTATTCTCTTACGTCAAGACATAGGAAACTTCAGTCGTTTAAAAAGCTGTCGATCGACACATCATTGTTTTCAGACAGTACCATTTTCACTGAACAGTATGTACATGTATATACACTTTAGATCCTTGAATTGCTTATAGCCGCAACCTTGTCAGTGGTTCAGGTAATTTGCATACAGTCATAGGCGACTGTCTTAGTAAGTAGAAAATAAGTTCACTACTTCTAGTAATCATGTTATCTACCCAATCTAGATAATTCACAAATTGGTGAAGAAGTTGACAAGCAACGCATTGTCATTATGATTAACATTGATCAATACTTGGTATCAAATTATAGATAATGCATCATAAAAACAACGCAACAATTACGTTTCAGAAGTAAGGAAACAACTCACCAACTTTCGCCGAATACAGATGTTTAACTTATAGAAATGACAATTTGCTATGATATTTAACTTTACCCCCCAACCAATTCACATATATGGAAATATGTTTTGAAAGGAAGAATTATTTATCCCTCTGTGGGAATCGAAACAGTGACCCTCCAATCCCTGGAGTTGTACTTACTGTCGAAACCGACTCATTGATGCCTCATTGATAACACTCAAAACTGACTTTATGCGCAACTGGTTTTATAATACAGAAATCAATATTTTGTATTTAATGAGTTAGACAACCCTGTAAGCGAACAATACATCATATTGTGCACTTTCGGTTACAAGCATGAAATTTGGCACATAGCTATTTTGAATGATCCTCTTTCGGAATACAGCCTCTCTATCTTCATTCTCGCAAGCCAGGCCCTTGCTTCGCTGGTATTGATGTTCCCGTCCTCTGCGGCACTCCGAATCCCTTTAGATTCACTCCCGTAAATTCAATACTTATGTGTATCAGCAGACAATGGGCAGAAACATATTGCATTTGACATCATTCTCTCAAGTCAGAGCCCATTTCTGCTAGAAATTAACGGTTCTACACTTCAAAATTTACGTTATTTTGTCAATCATTTGTACGAATGGAATCACGTCATATATTAGCAGATACTGACCATAAAAGCGATCTATTTGACCTCGTTGTCAAAAGCTAGGGCCTTGATTTCCTGGGGGGGGGGGGGGGCTTTTGAGTTTGATTTTGATACTTAGATACCTTTCATACTTACTTTAACTTGACAGCCATTTTCGTAATGCAATAATTTGATGTACCAAAAGATAATAACGAGAATTCGACATGATTCTCCCACACACAGATCTTGTTTAGTGAACTAGCCCTGAAATTTCGCACTCAAGTCACATTCGAAATGACTTAGTGAGAAACATATTCGCGAATTGAGTAAAGGGAGATATCCATAGATATTGACTAGAAATGCTTCTTATTTGCAGAATCTGATTTTTCAAAAAGATATTAATAAAATTAGCAACATTCGAAAAGGCTTGGCCGAACATGTCAGATGAGATGATATTTCCTAAGAATTAAACATGTTAAATAGTTAATCATTTATATAAAAGGAGCAAACCATGTCTTGGTATTGACTTGCTGCATGGAAAAGAGTGTCAAGGTAGGCCCCTATTTAGTTTGCAGATGATAACACACATAAATGCAGAAACTTAATTATTCTAATGGAAGATCAAGACCGTCAGAGGCCTCAATTTGAATAGTGAAAATTGTCATTATGCCTCTTCGACAGTTCGATAAAACATTCAACCCCATTCCATAGTTTCACAGATCAAAGTGATAGGCCTGATAGTAAATTTATTGAAAATTAACTTTGAAGGAAATATAAATTTTCCATTTTGCTCGGCAAAGTAAGCGAGAATGGAGACTGAAGAGCGTAGATTTTCGCGCTATGACTAAATCCTTGAAATTTATTTGGATTTCTAAATATTTGAAAGCCTTTTTGATTTGCAAAAATCAATGGCTGAACCGAATGTTCTGAAACTTGACATACACGATACTTGTACCAAGACATTGCCAAAGCCATCATTGTGACTTCATCTGTCAATTCAGTACAGACGGCACGGACCAGTCAAAATCGTTGGATTTTGAACGGGGAAAGTGAATATATATTTATGGTATCAGACCTATTACGCAATTCCTACAATTGTGCACGGTTAGAAGTTGCTTTTTTCCACAATTACCACTACCTCCGCTGATATGCCTTTCACTGTTTTATTGCCACTGCCGCAGGTTTTGATGTAGTCATTTCTCACTTGTTGCCTCTAAATTCCCCATTAGCAGCACAGAATTGAGAACGAAGAGCAATAATCTCTGTGAAAGATATTGTTACTCTGATACGTCTTTATACAATGTTCTTCTAGACTGAGGGAATAATATAATTTGCTACTGAGAATCATTGCCATTGTTTTGGGAATAGGCCTAGATTCACGTCAACCTTCAACTTGGAAGTCACCATTTTGAAGCCCAAACTAATACAGGCAAACAACACAGTTTGCTGTGTGTCAATTCATGAGTTTACAGCCTTTGTTAGACAATTCTTAGAAATGAATGACACCACCAAGAAAATCAGCCAACAGAGAATAGGATATTCAAATTTCTATCGAAACAATCGCTCCAACAACCTAGGTTAGAGGTTATGGGTTTTAAGAAAACCTGATTCACACGAAGGACCTGGCGCGGTTTGATGAGGACTTGGCTCCCATGAGGTGCGGTTTGGAATGCCAAAATGAAATATCGTGATCGGAAAAAAAAATCCGTTAGCTTAAAGAATATTATCTTGTGGTATGTTCAGAGTAATTGTAGGGCACTAGGTCTTTGGGTTCTTGAATAACAACCCATTGAAGAAGTGGATTCGTGCAAAATCGTCTGTTTTCAGGTAAAATAACTACCTTATTTTCTCTATAAACATGTGAAGCCAGTCGAGAACCAAAACAAACTTTACAAAAACATATTCATTGTGTCAATATCTAGTAGTTGTCCACAGATGGGTTTGGTTTACGACTGGCTCCATATATGTAAAATTAAAACTTTATTAGATGTATTCTTTCACATGGAGTCCTGAAGATTAAATGGGATAATTCAGGATATCACGTCTGTCGCATTGCGCTGTAGTGTAATGGATAAGAGCGCGCTATTTTGGAACTTCTTCCATGTCTCGTTCGGGTTCGAATCCCATAAAGGGCTAACCTTATTTTTTCTTATCATAATTTATTGTCACCCCAGTCCCCCACTTCGATGCAGATTCAGAACATGAGAAAGAACACAGTTATTATTTACATAAATATTGTAGCCACTACTAGAAAAATAATATGGATATTGAAGATATTATTTTTCTGTGCATTTACGAATATGTGTACCGGTATAAAAGTAGATCAGCATGAAAGAACCAATTTACTTGCAAATAAATTAAGGAAAACTGAACTCAAGTGGGAGTTTATAAATCTAACTTCTATCTGAATTGTTCACAATAAGCTCTGTATGACGCTTGAAACATATACGATTCTGTATCAGGCTATAAAAAGGTGTAATCGACAATGGAATGGTCCGTGTGTGGTTGACGTGACAAGCGAAGAAAAAAAAGCCCAAACGCGCAAAATATAATATGTTGTGCAGTGAGACTGGGGTAATATACCGCATTCGCAAGATGGTTTGATTTGCAACTCATGCCGACAGAGGTTTTACAAATGGAAGAGAACTGGATGTCCGATTGAAACTACGACACACTAAGCCCTATTAGCTGAAGGTACGTCATGTACGTGGACATGATGAGGAATCAAGTTGGTAGAAGTAGGAAGCGGAACATCGACTTCGAAGTGGTCACATTATTTTCAGATGATATTATGTTTTCATTGATATTCGTAGTACACGTCGTGATAGCTGGTGCAAATATTAACACTATCAACATGTAACGATGTGCCACCGACGAATACATTTTTTTTAGATTAATGAGGTTTCAATTTTTATCGCCAGATTAATGTGAAACGCTGACTGAGAACAGTGTGGCCTTGCTCATGGGGCAGCGCTTGTAAGATATTTGGCAATCCACCCAATCTCACTGAAGTCACGTGATTTGTAATGGTTGGACTGGAAAAAGCTGGAAAGGGGGCCAAAAGGCCGCAAGAGCGTGCGATGTCCTTTATATAAACTCATTGTTCCGATCCAAAACGCATAAACACTTTTGATTGTTTGATTACATTTCCAAAAAATAGAGATTTTCCGATTTTTGATTTAGTATCAAATTTGACAAAGTATAACAAGGCGTGAAAATGTTCCATCCAATAGGATGTAGGAGGCAATCAGAAATGAGCACTTCCGATGATGCCGTCACTGCTGCTCAACTGAACTGGGGTTGCAATGTATTTGTATTAACGCCAAGGACTTGACAGACACACAAGGAGATTTGGCTTTTTAACTTCAGGACATCTCGTTACGCCTGGTATGAGTGTGAAAGATAGAGACGAAGAGTGGGAGATGTTTATAGGAGCCGTGAATTCATTGGCAACCTGTAAAATAGTATATTATTGTTGACGGATTATATATTTGAAGATCGAATAATTAACGTTGGACGTATGCTGATACTAGGCGTTTATGTAAACTCTTTATGTATCACCTGAAGAGAATCTAGCTATATGGGAGCATTATGAAAGCCTAACACAAACGACTCAAGAGGATGGACTTGTTATCTGAATAGAGCGTGACAAATTCGCTCAACTTATTATTTCTATCGGTTAGTTACTATACTAGCGAATATATACAAAATCTTTACATTGAGTCGAGGAACTATGTACATATCTTTTCCCAAAGCATCGCATATACAATTAAAGTATGTTAAATTAATCACTTGGTGCTTGTGTTTTTTTTGTTATGTTACGATTGATATCGATGAAGAGGTAGTATCCTACCACCCTCAGCATGGAGAAATAAAGGGAAGCGATTCTAACAATAGCGCAATACATGGGATATAGTAAATAATAGGGAGAAAATAACGCAAACTCACGATATAATATAATTCAAATTTTATGGATCAGTTGATTATATCACAGTTCAACATAATATGTACAATAACAAGCTTTCTCATACATAATTCGCATTAGATCTACCTCATTCATATATACTAGAATATATATCATTTATAATACCGGTACTTGTATAAACAAGCGCTGGATGAGCGCAAAGACCTCCGTCGCGGCAACAGGGTCAGTAGGGGAATAGTACATCACTGAATAAC
>JAVTVY010027519.1:0-10723 GCA_036873755.1 Hanleya hanleyi
TCGATTGGTCAATTTAAAATTTCAAACAGAAATCCTGGATTCTCATTAGTCTGCGGAGAAATTTGGAAGAAAATCCAGCCAGTCAGAGAGTTCATTGTAACATGTGTGGTGACCCAATTGGAAATTTTATTATGATCAACACAAACTATCATATTAGTATTGCAGATCAAAGTTTTGCTATGTCACATGTTGTGTTGGGGTTGGGAGTATTACTGAGACATAGAAGTGATTGGTCACCATGCAAACTACACTGGAGCAGGTCAGACATTGTGTAACTGAGCAGAACTGGAACAAAATCATGCCACATATTTGCGTAAGAAATTGCGGAAAATACAGATAGTGTGAACATATTTTCACATGTAACGTTAGGCCAAAGATAAGTGCTTTGTTGTTCATCAAAGACCCTCAATCTCTGATGAGTTGAGGGGAGGGAGAGTATTTGTTGGAATGTCTCACATGCAGTGCATCTTTTAGCAGCGGCCAGATTTAGGACAGTGATAGAATGTCATACGTGTATATCATCATGGCTTGAACCCTCTCACTACTTCAACAGTTACAGCCTCTCCCAACACTGAAATTTTGTGAAGAAAGGTCGACCTACGGAGCACTGACAAATGCCATTTTTGACCTTACGTTTTTTTTGGTGATATTAGTGAATGGACTGAAAGTATTACCAATTAAGCAGCCGGTATTTATATAGTATTACAGTTTCTAGTTGTGATAAAATGATTGACAGTATTGTCCAATTACACAGTATTTATTGCTGTATTGATGCCTGATATTGTTGAATGAAATGGAACTATTACCAAATGACATATGGTGTCTTTGTCGGGGACATATCCAAGGTATTACTCGACTATTTTTCAGCCTGGTTTTGTTGAAAGAATTGAAAGTATTACCAGAAAATAATATCAAATATTTAGATGGACGACAAGAGTTTTGAAAAGTATTACCAAATAACAAATGCAATTTGAACAGTTGGAACTTTGTTATTACGTAGCAAAGTTTCTTCGTCTTTCTGGCGAACTACAAAGGTACAACTGGAAGTATGGTTAACCTGAAGCAATTGTACTGTGAACAATTATAAAGTTTTACCAATACACACTATTGTATTGCATTTGTACTCGTGTTTGTGTGGTAGATCTCAAGTATGTAACGAAGCATCTACTAATTTGAAGTTGTAAAATCAAACGATATTTTTGATAATTTCAAAAGTTAGAAGGGTATGTAGCGCAAGTTGGGAACACGCCTCCCTTTTAAGGGAGCAGACAAATGGCGCAATTCTAGAAAACGCTGCTTTCATCTACAGTTGGTGGCCATACTGTAGACTTATTTTGTCTGAAATAAATAAAACCACTACAAATTATTATGAAATCTGGCTCTTGTTTGATTAGTTCACTTGAAGAATTCTCCCGGCTCACACCTCATCCCATTAGCACGTGTCCAATCGCACATATATGTACTCGGACCTGTACGAGTGTGGACCGTCAGATAATCAGAAGCACCCGTGACTTCATCTTCATTTTTAGCCCACAATCTGTTCAAATCGCTTTTCGTCCGTGGTCCGTCGTCCGTCCGTCCGTAAACAATTTCTTGTTATCGCGATTTCTCAGGAACTACTTTATGGATCTTTCTCAAATTTGGTACACAGGTTCCCCTTGGGGTCTAGTTGTGCAAGATACGTTTTCTGGTCCGATTCGAAAATCCAATATGGCCACCAGGCAGCCATCTTGGATTTCCCCATGAAACCTTGTTATCGCGATTTCTGAGGAACTACTTTATGGATTTTTCTCAAATTTGGTACACAGGTTCCCCATGGGGTCTAGTTGTGCAAGATACGTTTTCTTGTCCGAATCGAAAATCCAATATGGTCACAAGGCGGCCATCTTGGATTTCCCAATGAAACTTTGTTATCGCGATTTCTCAGGAACTACTGCATGGATCTTTCTCAAATTTGGTACACAGGTTCCCCTTGGGATCTAGTTGTGCAAGATAGCTTTTCCGATCCGATTCGAAAATCCAGTATGGCCGTCTGCAGCCATCTTTGATTTTCCCATGAAAATTTGTAATCGTCATTTCTCAGGAAGTACTGCTTGGATATTTCTCAAATTTGGTACACAGGTTCCCCTTGGGGTCTAGTTGTGCAACATACCTTTTCTGGTCCGATTCAAAAATCCAATATGGCCACAGGTCGGCCATCTTGGATTTCCCCATGAAACCTTGTTATCTTGAGTTCTCAGGAACTACTTCATGGATCTTTCTGAAATTTGGTACACAGGTCCCACATTCGAAGATCGAAGTTACGCTTGAAATTAATACGGTATTCCCGAGTTGTGACTTTGCATCACAAGAGTCGGTGGATCAAACGATGGGGCATATTCTATATATTGACTATAGAGAATATCCATACCTTCACCTTCTATATCAAGGAGTTCAAATGATTCTGAATTAAAATGTATTTCTTCAATTTTAAATCAGTTTACTTTAGTCCATGCCGTTGCAAGTGAACTGCCCCACCGTTTCGTATGCCGACGTCACTCTTGTGACACAACGTCACAACTCGACAACTGTAGACTACTGCGTGCTTCGATCAATGGAGATAATCAGGATTCAGACAATTTCAAAGTTTCAACATTACTGCACGAACCGTATCCCTTCAGTATTAAGTTTTGTACCATCTTACTATTTTCGAGCATTGTATCTTAAAAGAGATATCTCAAACTAGTCCAGTAAACAGAACAGAATTAGCATTCGTTCCAAATTATAACACGTGCAACAACAAAAATATACTACAAAACGAAGACGAACGATCCTCCGGACATTCATTTTCAGACTAACTTTGCTCATTTCAACTGTATTATAACAACCGACATCCAGTACAGTTTCTAGAAATCTTGAAACTCCTGAAACTTGGAAAGATAATATCTTGGTGTTTTCCATTGTCCCTTTTTCAATCTTTTTCGCTCTAATTCGAAATTCTTCAAACAAAATTACAAATCAATCGTTTGTTCTTAGTAACAATGGACAAAAAGATCATCTTGGCATTAGCTTACAATTATTGGACAATGATCGACGCCAAGATCCTTCAGGATCTCTCGTTGAAAATAGTCATTCAAAAAAGAAGGCTCGTCTTCACAACTTACAGATTTACAGTGGACACATTTATATATCTGGACTCCTTAAGAAATGCGCTTTCAACCAAATATATACATTACCATAGCTATAAGGCACACATTTAGCTGTATAAAGACAAATGCTAAAGGATGTGTAAAAGTGTCTACAGGAGGGATCAGTATCCTTAAGATTTTCCACGTAATCTATCTCACCCCATAACACCTTCAGATAGCCACGTAATGTCTTAATATAACCATGTCATGCCATACGACCGCCATGTTAAGTCTTAAGATTGGCATGTCACGTCTTAAGATTGGCATGTCACGTCTTAAGATTGGCATGTCACGTCTTAAGATTGGCATGTCACGTCTTAAGATTGGCATGTCACGTCTTAAGATTGGCATGTCACGTCTTGAGATAAGCATGCAACGTCTCGAGATAAAAATGTTGTGCCATCCTGTTAACGTCTTAAAAGCGCCACGTAACGTCTTGAAAAAAGTGACGTCATCACCGGAAGTGACGTCATCGCCGGAGGTGAATCCGTTCAATCCGTCGATCCTTCGGATCCATTGGCGTAAAACTGTCTTTTTAACATCTATTCATGTGATACTATACTTGTTTGAAAGTATAGCGTTGAAAGCGACGTTAAATTATATTCACTCGCCCTTTTCGAAAGTAACGTTTCACAACACCTCTCAAATATAAATATATCAACGATATTTTGGCTCAGATGTTCTACTAATGGTTAAAGTATAAAACTTGCAGCATTTCCAAAGTCTGTACTACGCCGGATTGAGACCGAAGGGTATACGGTAAATTACTTGCAGCACTCCGTCAAAATGGGGGGGGGGGGGGGGCGCTACCTTAGACTATTGTAGATTACCCAAATGCATATTGAGGATCACCACTGTCATTATGTAAGTGACGACAGTCACAGTGCTACACCATGTTATTAAAGCCCATGTTACATGCACCTATAGATCATGCGAACGGGTCAGTGCCTGCTACATGCATGTACAAGATGATAGAATAGAACCAACGAAAGTTTCAAATCTTTTGAACAAGTTTTAATTACAAACAGAAATAAATAACCATGGATACCAATAGTGTGTATATCGGCAATCATGACACTCTATACATCTTCATGTTCACAGCGATACGACGAGCAAACCGTTTCTTAATTTATCAAATTGTCATCGCTGTTTTATCGAGTTTTGGCCGGAAATGTTACGGCAGCACCGGCGACAATGTCTTGATATATAATATTGCTCAACTATACTCTTTGAGATAACATTAACGTGGTCAAGAATTGGCTGATGTCAAAGTCCAATAGCCGAAGGTATTCAGAAAAATTACCCGAGTCTTCATCACATCATAAATAAAACATCCAAACCCCATCCGATCATCCATCAGAGCGTTTATATTACGCGAACAGAAAAATTAAAACTTGAATTTCTTTGCCAGATCACATTTGTATTCCTTGCATCCGCATTTAACGGGCACGTAAAAGGTTTTAAATCTAAAGAATGGAGCACGAGTATCACAGTAAACCATGGCGGTTGTAAAGAGAAACGTTTCCGGCTCACAGTAATACCTCAGGTAATTGGGGAAGGCATTGTGGAGTTTACACTGTCGGCTGAAATAGACAAAAAGGATATGCGTTAGTTAATGGCAGAATGCGCAAGAAAATGCGTCAGTATTTGTTAATGGGCCGAAATCATGATTCCAATTCATTTAGTCCATGAGCCAGACCCCAAAATTTCATCAATTGGTACCACCTGGGGTGGCAAATTCTCATTATGTTTTTTTGAAAGTCCTATATCCTTAGATGCAAAAAAACTTTGAAAGCAATCCGGGACACACAGCTTAGTGGTAGTAATCACCTCTTAAAGACGGACACCCGAGTTCAATCTGAGGGACCAGATTTGGGGGTAAGGGAAATATAAAGTTGAATAACTTTGCAAGTAATGGTGATATAGTGACATTTGGCCACTCGAAATGTTGGTAATCTGATCCTCTATATGCTGGTATCTATTATATGCTAATATGTCAATTATGTAGGTCACCAGAGGCCAAAAGGTCACGAAATCTGACCCCTGTCTAAAACGTGACCACCTATAGGAAAACTCGCTGCAGATACCATACAAATGGGATTTTCTTAACCTAAATGTGTTCAAATGGAAGCCAAGAAGTACCCAAGTCTATAATAAGTCGAAACAAGTGGAGTTTATTATTATTTAGACTGTAGCACAAAACAGTTTTTGACCAATTTTCAAAAATGGTCTTTTTATTGCGCTAAAAACAGGCAAAATTGTATGAAGTTGGACAGCTTGAAATTAGTTGCATATTTTGACAAATAACTACTCTAAATGCTAATGGTCATGTCTTAGGTCTATTTAGTGATTAGTTGAGCTACATTTCGAGGTAATTAGGTCACCAGAGGTCAAGGTCAAAGATTGTCAATTATTAATTTTCTACATTTTTACTTGGGACTTTCATATTACAATGTATTTACATTGCAATCAGTAGGGCATAGGGTAAACCAGAGTGCGAGTGCACTAGGTATGGGTGTCCGCAGGGGTCAAAGGTCAATCGTCCTCCAAATCCCCTTTATCGCTCGTTAAGGCGCCGAGACGGGCGTTAGGCGCAAAGATAGGGCGTTAAGGCGATGAGACGGGCGTTAAGTCGCAACGGCGGGCTTTGACGGGCTTCACTGCATTTCGATGTATTGGTGGCAATTCCATGAAGATCAGAGCTTCTGAGCTAGTTGACCAGGGCGTTGAAGCGTTAAGCTAAGCGTTGATGAGCGTTACCGTCTATAAAAGCAAGTTTATTCCCAAAACACGCACATTCGACATTCAACCGTCAACATGGCTTATACTTGCTCTACAGGGAACGAAATATATATTGATTTGTCGGACATGTCAGGCAAAAAAACGTACTGTCCGGTAAAATTGGTTTGTCCCTCGGGCAATTGTCCGTTACAGTTTATCATCCCTGAATCTCTAGAAAATACAAAACCTGCTATGAGATCGCTGATAAAGGCACCCGCTTATCTTAGTTTTATTCCCCGAATTCATGTGCAAATCTCAACGAAAGTCAACTCGCCATGCTTGATGTTGTTGTTGTTGTGGAATGGAATGTTGAAAGGGAACTCCTCGTGACCTACATTTTGATTGGTCTGAATTATCGACGTCATCCTTCAACATTTACCATGTGTCTATGAGCACTTTACATCTCGGCTGCTTGCCCGGCAGTTGAAAGTATTTATAGGCCGTCGGGTGAAGCGCATCAGTCACACAGAATGAGGTGTACATTGAAGGGAAACCTCGTGTTCGGTCGACAACATGGCGGGCCTGTAATGACTTTACGTCAAAAAAAAATCAGCGACCAAGGGGAATTAAAAAGATCGGAAATACTGCTCAATAGTGCAGACAAAGCCCCAAAGCTCTGCCGGCATCACCGCCATCTAGCGTGGCTGTGACATGAAATTTTAAGGCAGATTTTAAGAAAAATAGACCATGGTATGATTACAGCTCTGGACGTTAATATGTGAGAGATAAACCAAAAGTAAAAAGCGAAGGTCGCTTGAGAAATTCATTTGTGACTGGCTCAGCAAATCTCAGAAATAGTTCAATGAAGCAAAACAACATCAGTTTGTCGGAGAATAACTTTTGTCCCGAAAAAGATGAAAATGTCCGGCAACTTTTTTCCTGATGATGATTTTGAATATTTCTACCCCTGCCCTAAGTGCGAACGCACGTTCACCAGACGTTAACATATGATGCGACACGAGAAAAATATACATGAGATTGAAGACCCCGAGGCACAAGAAGCCGATACAGAGACTGATGAGAGTCCATCGACTGATACCGAAACAGAGATTGCTGAGATTCTATCTAGTGATACAGAGAGCTTGACCTCAGATGGTCAGCCTACGTCCGAAGAAAGTGAGGCAGTATCTACCTTCTGGGATCGTATTGTGAGAGCAGCTATCAATATTCACGCTGCAGCACTCGAGGACGCCGGACAGGATTAACTTACAACAGGCATACACCCGAATGCGCCCCTGCATCAAAAGAACAGCCATGGCGATTTATGAAGAGTATACCTTACTACCGCTTGAAATGAAAGGCGACCCCACGCACAGGTCCATCATGAAGACCAAGCGTCACTTGGAAGAGGATATGGGGCTACCACCCACCGAGGCCCTGGAAAATGCGATCAGAATGCGCAAACAACTCTTTCAGGACATGCTGCCTCAGTGGTATCCTGAACTGCCCGATGATGCTTAGGTCACATCGAGCAAAGATGGAACTTTCTAAAAGGACGCCTTATGATTGGATAAGAGCAGCAGAGAGTATGACAGATGCAGTGCCAAATGGCGGCCCCTGATCGGACAAGAGTCTTCTTGAATTGTAAACATGCCCAACGCGGCTACCCCAGCGTGGGTATGATGTAACATTGGGGGGAATAAACATTGGGGAGAGTAAGTTGTTGTTGTTCTCATCTGTCATCCTTGTTGTTGTTCTTCTCTCTCCCGTCTATAGCACGGCGTCAAGGCATTATGCTAGGGTGTTAAGGCGTAATGAAATGTGTTGACGGGCGTCACTGCATTTCCAATGAATTAGTGACAATTCCATGAAAATCAGAGCTTTTGGGCTAATTCACCAGGGCGTTGAAGCGTTGAACTTGGCGTTGGCGGGTGTTGCTACAAGATGCCACTTCAAACGACGCATTCGAACCCAGAATGGTCTATTTCTATCGCAAAAACACCTTCCTTCAAACCCCCAAAGTGTCCACTTTGGCTACTACTCGTAAACTCACTCACTCACTCACCATCGTTAGTGCGGCCATGCGTTAAGACGGGCGTTGGACATGCCTCATTCACTCAATGGCTCACTCACTCTGGGAGTTCATTTGGACCATTTTGGCCCCATCAGCCCATCGCCGTTCAGGATACCACTGAGGCAACATGTCCTGAAAGAGTTGTTTGCGCATTCTGATCGCAATTTCCCCATATCCTCTTCCAAGTGACGCTTGGTCTTGATGATGGACCTGTGCGTGGGGTCGCCTTTCATTTCAAGCGATAGTAAGGTATACTGTTCATAGATCGCCATGGCTGTTTTCTTGATGCCGGGGCGCATTTGGCTGTTGTAAGTTATCCTGTCTGGCGTCCTCGATTGCTGCAGCGTGAGTATTGATAGCTGCTCTCACAATACGATCTCAGAAGGTAGGTTCTGCCTCACTTTCCTCGGACGTACGCTGACTATCTGAGGTCAAGCTCTCCGTATCACTAGATAGACTCTTAGCAATCTCTGTTTCGGTATCAGTCGATAGACTCTCAGCAATCTCTGTTTCGGTATCAGTCGATGGACTCTCATCAGTCTCTGTATCGGGTTCTTTTGCCTCGGAGTCTTCAATCCCATATATATTTTTCTCGTGTCGCATCATATCGTATCATTCGCACTTAGAGCAAGTATAAGCCATGTTGACGGTTGAACGTCGACTGTACGTGTTTTGGGAATACGCTTGCATTTATAGACAGTAACGCCCATCAACGCTTAGCTTAACGCTTCAACGCTCTGGTGAACTAGCTCAGAAGCTTTGATTTTCATGGAATTGCCACCAATACATCGAAATGCAGTGACGCCGTCACGCCCGTCGTTACGCCTTAATGCCCGTATCAACGTCTTAACGCCCGTCTCAGCGCCTTAACGAGCGATAAAGGGGATTTGGAGGACGATTGACCTTTGACCCTTGCGGACACCCATACCTGATGCGCTCGCATCCTGGTGTGCCCTATGCCCTACGAGTTATAGGGTACAGGGTGCACCAGCGATGTCTCCAATGCTCTATACTTGAAACTGATTGCAATGTAAATACATTGTAATATGAAAGTCCCAAGTAAAAATGTAGAAAATTAATAATTGACAATCTTTGACCTTGACCTCTGGTGACCTAATTACCTCGAAATGTAGCTTAACTAATCACTGAATAGACCTAAGACATGGCCATTAGCATTTGGAGTAGTTATTTGTCAAAATATGCAACTAATTTCAAGCTGTCCAACTTCATACAATTTTGCCTGTTTTTAGCGCAATAAAAAGACCATTTTTGAAAATACGTCAAAAACAGTTCTGTGCCACAGTCTAAATAATAATAAACTCCATTTGTTTCGACTTATTATAGACTTGGGTACTTCTTGGCTTCTATTTGAACTCATTTACGTTAAGAAAGTTCCATTGGTATGGTATCTGCTGCGAGTTTTCCTACAGGTGGCCACGTTTTAGTCAGGGTTCAGATTTCGTGACCTTTTGATCTCTGGTGACCTACATAATTGACATATTAGCATATAACAGATACCAGCATATAGAGGATCAGATTGCCAACATTTCGAGTGGCCAAATGTCACTGTATCACCATTATTTGCAAAGTTATTCAACTTTATATTTCCCCTACCCCCAAATCTGGTCCATCAGATTGGACTCTGGTGTCCATCTTTAAGAGGTGATTACTACCATTAAGCTGTGAGTCCCGGATTGCTTTCAAAGTTTTTTTTTGCATCTATGGATATAGGTCTTCCAAAAAAACATAATGAGAATTTGCCACCCCAGGTGGTACCGATATCTGGTCTGGCTCATGGACGAATTCGCTATGCAATCAGTTGAACGTTTGTCCAATCGAACTTGAAAGCACCGATTCCCATCCCTCACACACACACAAACACACGCACACCAACGCTCCCCCCCCCCCCTGTTGGTTTTTTGCTTGTATCTCCGGAACGACAAACAATCGAGAGCTGAAACTCCGTGACTTTTTCGATTATCATATTGGGGTCATTTTGAGCCTATTTGCATGACCCCCCGAGCAAAGGATCATGGGTAAATTCAAAATGGCGGCCATGTGGGGGTACCAGAAAAGTGATGTTTTCGCCATATTTCTTCAAAAATTACGCAAAAATTCAGCAAGTTGATTTAACGCGATTCGATGCATTTTTCTGAAACATATTTCTTAGCATCACCAAAAAACACCCCCTGATTTGTTCCCCCTCCCTCCCTTCCCCCATTAACCCTACCAGGCCTGGGGGAGGGGGGCCAAAATGCCCTCCTACCAAACTTTCTGCGATATCTCCGAAACGCCAAAAAATGGAGAGCTGAAACATTCGTGACATTATAGGGTATCGTATTGGGGTCATTTTGAGCCTATTTGCATAACCCCACGAGCAGAGGATCATGGGTAAATTCAAAATGGCGGCCATGTGGGGTACCAGAAAAAGTTATGCTTTCATCATATTTCTTCAAAATTTTTGCTTTTATCTACGGAAAAGTGGGTAAAACTTATTTTATTTCATATCAGATTATTATTTACTAATTTATCATGCAGTTTTTGCGAAGAAAAAACAAAAATAAAAAAAATCGATGATTTTGACCGAAAATCGTCCAAAATGCTCTTTTTGAAAATGACCTCACACTGACGTCATCATGGTAGCCATCTTGGATTTCTTTACATTTTCTGGTGGAGCTTGACCCAAAGATATAGTGTGACAAGTTTCAGCCCTCTAGCCTTAGCGATAGCGAAAATATATAGGGGGGGCACTTTCCGCCCC
>JAVTVY010027520.1:0-106425 GCA_036873755.1 Hanleya hanleyi
CACCAAACAAACCAGCAAGTGCCATTGACAATGCATGTAGAGCAGGAGAATTTTCTGTGCATTTGATTCAAGTAGTGCAAATTTCCAAAATTGATACAGAGAATTGAAGAAAATATCTCCTTGATAAATGCAAGGCATTTTAAACACATTTGATGCATTTGTGGGCTCAGAAAATTGAATTTCCCACCAAAATTTGAGATGAAAAATAGTAGATTTTTTTTTCCAAATTAATATTTTGACAGAAGATGGTCCAGATGGCGGAAATTTTGAACACTGACGAGTTTCAGCTTTCTTTTTAAACATGTGTAAAATTGTCCACATCCATAAACACTGGGTGTGAAACGGCAGAAGTGTCCAAAATAGCACCCGTCCAAAATACCTCTCCTACCCGTAGCAGTGGCAAGTTGATTTCTGTTCAACATCAATGTTGATGTGACGAACCAGGCTGTCAGTAGACAGCAGCATGTTGAAAAAGAAAATCTGGTGTCACAGATACTGCACTACCCCTCTGTAAACAGATCAGCTCCGTAAATAGCCAACTCGAGGTCTCTCAAATCAGCCTAGCTAGTGCAATAAGCCATATCGTAATCCCAGAAGTACCGCATACTACAATATATGATGCCAGGCATGAGACTGAAGGGCAGAGGCAGGTTCTCGCAAATGCGGGGGTTTTTTGGGGGGGTTTTTTTTACGAGAGCCAGCAATGCCTCCATTTTCGGATGCTTCATTGTAGCAACGCATCGATCTATATTTTCCATAGTTTATTTGCACTAAAATTGTCATTTACATCACCAAGATGGCAGTGTTACTGGCTCTCGTGAAAAAGCGCATGTGCATGAATTGACCCTTCAGTCTTGTGCCTGGCATGCATATGCGGCAATACTAGCTCCAACTGGAACCTAATGATACTGTTAGGTTCCATGTACATCCTCGGCACCATCGTAATGTAGAAACCCGAATCGTATAAATAATGAATGATTTAGTTGCTCCTTACCATGCATTTTCCGATAAAACATATCATGAACTAGTCTGAATCGTCCGAACAGCCAACATCTGTTGTCTTTTTTCGCCGCCTTTCGTCCCCACTTGAATATATGATCAGCTCCGCCATGTTTGTTTTCACGCTGGAGTGTCGACTGCGCAAACGGTGGCATCAGTCAAAACCGGAAGTGCGCACGCCAACACCACAAACGTGGTCGTCCGATTATTGCTTCCGACAGTGAATGAATGAATTTTTCAGTAAGAAATTTTCTGCCATGTATGGTGTTGGCGTGCGCACTGGCGGTTTTTATTGCGGCCACCATTTGCACAGTCAACACTCCAGCATGGAAACAAACATGCCGGAGCTAGTCCGTTTTCAAGCGGGGACTGGTACAAAAGGTGGCGAAACCCACTCAAAAAGACAACAGATGTTGGCCGTTCGGACGATTCGGACTAGTTCATGATACGCTTTATCGGAAAATGCACGGTAAGGAGCAACTAAATCATTGTTTATACGATTCACGCTTCTACATTACGATAGTGGCTAGGATGTACGTGGAACCTCCTAATGACAGCCATGTACCATTAGGTTCCATGTTGGAGCTAGCGGCAATACGTGGTACTTCATCAATAATTTATGATAGGGCTTATTTCTAGAATGCAAGGCCTGGCTAATATACTGGAGAGGGAACAAAGCCTTTTATTCACTTTTTTATTTCATTTATCTTATCTCATTTGCAATCATGGAGCAAGGGTTACAAATTCCATTTTGCGGCCCAAGTCAACCTTGCTGCCCCCAAAAAAACTTCCATGCATGTCATTGGTCACTGACTTTTCTGATGTAAACATCTGAGAAGAGCTGTCAATGTTATGCATTGCATCATGGGTTGTTTTGGAGCAGCAAGGTCGTTCTGGTTCTGGGTTATGAAGACCCCAAATTTTCAACACTCCCAAGTTCTGGCAGTGGCAGCAACAACAATAGTGACAGCATGGGGTGTAAAATCAGTGTAGTATAATAGTGATAGGGCATGCAGTGGAAAAAGAAAATATGTGCACAATGTAGAATGGTGTTACTACGATCAATGCAGCTCCAGCATCGCAGCCAAAAAGTGTGATTTTATCACTTTTTTACTGTCTTGTTTACCCTTTTTATACTCTACTTCCGTCCGCTGCTGTCTGTGGTGCTTTCACGCTACTATCTGTGCCACCTAGGCCAAAGAGGGGAAGTAACCATGTGTGGCCCATTTGAAGCGCCGACATGACAAACTGAGACATTAATTAAGGGGATTTATCTGATTAATCAAAGTTTTCCAGCACTGGTCAGTCTTTTGGCGATATTTTCCCAATAGTTCGGAGTAGTCCTATGAAAATTCACCCACTTCTCTATCTAAACACGAGAAAGATATGGAAGTAGAAAAATGAAAAAATATAATTTCATCTATATAGGCCTACCCGGTATTTATGTTATACGTTATTTTAGTTAATATGACATCGACCTAAACCCAGTTAAGTATAAGAACCACAGATACAGCATAAAACTGATCTACAAGCGACAAACAGTACAACCGGAGTGATATTAACCCAATATAATGTCACGTTCACCTGAGAAATACTGAAATATTAAATAAAAAAATATATATATATTGAAAATGTTTTGCTATTATTTTCACTTCCACGTACTATATGGAGAAAATAATGGTCCAGTACTATTTTTCGAAATTTGTAGATCAATTTGACACTGTGGTTTCGGTTCTCTGTCCGAATGGCAATCCGTCATATGGATTAAAAATTAACGTTTACCGTACAAAATAGAAGAGGCCCTACCGACCTGTACGGTAAATACCGGTATTTATATATTTAGTTTTTTTTTCTTCATCCAATATCTTGCTCGACAACTCGGTTGAAGAACGTGAATGTAAATACTACTAGTATATCACTATCTTAAAGAAACCTCTGAAAATGCTCTAGGCTTTTTTTCTTAAAATGAAAAATTTGAAAATCAATTTTCCTATTTCTAAGCTTAAACTTACCTTCACATACTTTTTGCTATCGTGTTCTTACGCGATTGCCTAATTGTAATATATTACCACAGAATAAAAATAGTCCCTGTACTGCCCCAATGCCCATGCGCGAGTACCCAGATCCCACGTGACCGACCACGTCACTTCCTTCTTCCCCATTCAACACAGTGTGAATAACCCATCAGCGGGGAGGCTGGGAGGGCCATCACAGTATGTGAAGGTAAGTTTAAGCTTAGAAATAGGAAAATTGATTTTCAAATTTTTCATATTTCTTGCGCTGTTAAACTTACCTTCACATACTTTTGCTAGAATACCATAGCAGGACGGAGGGAATGAGTGGTCGGAAACAAAAGGACCCCGAGCATAAGCGAAGGGGAGTACAGGAGTCAGCGAAGTAATCAAAGACCATAAATGTATAATAATGACGATATGGTCCTTGATATACTCATCCGGCCTATAGTAACTACAGGCCCAGTGAATAAAGCTGACATACACTAGACCCAAAAATCTCACCCCCCCCCCCCTTCTTTTTGAAAAATTGGGGAGAGCAAGATTACTTACCAAATTACAAAAATGGTAAAACCACTAGAAGGTCTAGTGCATAGAGCAGGCATGGGAATTGTAACCACAGGAAAGTGTAAAATCTACTTCAAAAAAGTCTGAAATTTCAAAATTTTGATAAAAGTCTGCAATCAGACTTATTGAAGAAAATTTCCATGCCCGATAGATATCGACGGGTGACCAACAGCCTGGGCACCACAACGGTCCCAGGGTGTAGCAATCCCGTCTTAACAACATCCAATCCCACGTTGTTCCAGTACCGGTTTAACAGAATGAGGGGGCGCTGACGATGTTATACGTAGCAGAGCCCTCGATAAGTTCGGCACATTCAATAAAGGACGGCGAATTTCTGTAAACCGCAGCCCCCACAATTCACCTCAACAATTCTTTGCCGAGGTAAATGCCGTGGCACAATCAGTTCACCTCCGCAATATTTAACATGGAATATTTATTATTGCCGAGGTGACCTTTCTGAATTGTGAGGGCTGAAAACCGGAACCTGGAGTAATAACGACCGAGTGGTGTTATTACGTGTAGGTGCAATAGTAAAGGTAGCTTGCGCTAGCACAGAAGCTTAAGTACCATTACAAAACGACAATACCGCAAAGTATGTAGATATTGGAAGGTATGACGTTAATGATTGCACGATGCATAAGTAAAGGTAGGTTGCGCTGTAGTAGATGCGGCAGTACCGTTACTAATACAACAATGATACCTGAGGGTGTGAAGATCCCGTATGGTATGATGTTGTTGGTTGCATATGAGTGTCCGATAAAATCGGACGTGACGTACGTCGTAGATTGATATTGTATATCAGTCGATGCATAAGTAAAGGTAGGTTGCGCAGATGCTGCAGTACCATTACTAATACAACAATGATACCTGAGGGTGTGAAGATCCCGTATGGTATGATGTTGTTGGTTGCATATGAGTGTCCGATAAAATCGGACGTGACGTACGTCGTAGATTGATATTGTATATCAGTCGATGCATAAGTAAAGGTAGGTTGCGCAGATGCTGCAGTACCATTACTAATACAACAATGATACCTGAGGGTGTGAAGATCCCGTATGGTATGATGTTGTTGGTTGCATATGAGTGTCCGATAAAATCGGACGTGACGTAGATTGATATTGTATATCAGTCGATGCATAAGTAAAGGTAGGTTGCGCAGATGCTGCAGTACCATTACTTGACGATAATACCGGTAAGAATGTAGATACTAATGGGTAGTTCGTATGCATATAGCTATCCACAGAGGCCGGGATAGACGCAGACCGCGCGGGTCCACGATGATCCAGTCCCGATATAGCAGAACGGGGAGGCGCTGACTTTATCAGATGTACAGGCGCTCTCGATAAATTCGGCACGTTCAATAGAGAACGGCGATTGTCTGCATAATCGGGAACTGGATTAATACCAACGGACGAGTGTTGTGTATTTATGGGTGCAGCAGTCGTATACCTGTTAGATGGTAACGAATTGCGCTGATTAGTTGTTAAATCATGTGTAAATGACGAATCCTTGACAGGGACATTAGTCAAAAACTCCGAACTTACCATTCTGTAATGAAGGCCCGATGTCGGACATGACGTCGTAGTTGAAGGGTCCAAGGTAGCCACCAAGGTGAAGGTCGTCTGATTTTCGACAAGACGACCGCCATCTTGTTCCCCCAACCCGGCCGTAACGATAACAGAATTAGCAGGAGGCGGAGGCACATAACAACAACCGAAAAACTTTCACGAGCCGAATTCGAATTCGCAACGGACATAACAACCGAGACCTGTATCTCCGACCCATTCCTGATAGACTGAGGCGGAGATACAACCAAATTCTCGGCCCCGGTAAATCCGGGCGGCGATTCATCAGCATACGAACCGACAAGATATTCGGAAATACGTTGTCGGACCACGTTTCACACTCAGAACATTTGGCGTACAGGTCACACCAAACCCCCCGGCACGGTGGACAGGCGGAGTGGGGATCCGTAGTCGGCTTTGACTTAGCACACACAATGCAAAGACAGACGCCATTTTGATTTTATTAGATTCTCTCCGAATACTCCCCGATACGCTGACGAAGACCAGGCCAGTAATCTCACACAGAATCACAGTAAATCCCACGTAATATCGAGGTAAATATCCAAGGTAAACTCCCAAGGTAAATATCCAGGTAAACACGCAGGAATTCCGAGGTAATCCAATGTAGAAGTTAACTTTTTTTTTCAAGACACAAAGAACGACTCCTCCACTGCAAGTTGCAATGGGAAGAAGGAAGTGACGTGGTCGGTCACGTGGGATCTGGGTACTCGCGCATGGGCATTGGGGCAGTACAGGGACTATTTTTATTCTGTGGTAATATATTACAATTAGGCAATCGCGTAAGAACACGATAGCAAAAAGTATGTGAAGGTAAGTTTAACAGCGCAAGAAATTGTCAAGATAGAAAGATGGAAATTCCAGACAGCAAACTGCAACTTTTGAAGTCAAAATTTCGTAAACTGAAGTCAAAATGGTAACTTAACTCAAATTTCAATTTAACTCATAATATTGTTATGATACCGCACCATTTCTCTCCTTTAATTTCTCAATTTTAATTCATTTTCTTATAATGTCTAAACAGTCAATTTTGCTTAATGTGGCACTAGGGCAGAACAAGGGCGTAGACAAGGCGGGGATTGGGTGGAGGGGGGAGGGGCTTCAGCCCCCTCAAATGTTGACGGTCGGCAAAAAAAAACAAACAAACAAAAACAAACAAACAAAAAAGGAAGGAAAGAAAGAAAAGGGAAGCAAACATAGCATAGAAGTAAATGTTCTTCTTTCTTTTCAAGTATTTTTTTCAATCATTGCTGAATACAGGGGAAGTAAACTTATCATCGCCAGTGCGTACCAGTAGGCCTAAAATAAGATTACAATCGATCAGTGAACAAAGCAATAGATTGATGATTTCGGGCTCAAATCTCGTGCGAATGGAATATTGAGCTCTAATCCAATCGCCTATTTGGACGAAAAAACGTTGAGCACGTCCGTTGAGCAGAATTTTTCGTATGTTTTTCTCTATAAACTTGTTTTGTTTTCCAATTGAGATCCCAGTCATTTCTTCAGTATTTCTTCATACACAAACAGAAGATATATGAATTCTCAACTACTTTTCACAAAGAAACCATAGAAATAAACCCACTGTCTGTCTCAGATAATATATCCCAAACATTTTCGGCGATATTTCGGAGACAAATTATCGTACAACATTGAAACTTAAATCATACAGTATATAAACTAAAAAAAAAATACTGATTTTATTCCTGTCTTTCATTAAAATCGTCCCTGTTTTCAAGCGGGGACTGGTACAAAAGGCGGCGAAACCCACTCAAAAAGACCAGATGTTGGCCGTTCGGACGATTCGGACTAGTTCAGGATACGTTTTATCGGAAAATGCATGTTAAGGAGCAACTAAATCATTGTTTATACGATTCAGGCTTCTTATGATGGTGGCTAGGATGTACGAGGAACCTCCTTTTGACAGCCATGTACCAATTAGGTTCCATGTTGGAGCTAGATAATTTATGATAGGGCTTATTTCTAGAATGCAAGGCCTGGCTAATATACTGGAGAGGGAACAAAGCCTTTTATTCACTTTTTTATTTCATTTATCTTATCTCATTTGCAATCATGGAGCAAGGGTTACAAATTCCATTTTGCGGCCCAAGTCAACCTTGCTCAGTTGCTGCCCCCCCAAAAAACTTCCATGCATGTCACTGGTCACTGACTTTTCTGATGTAAACATCTGAGACGGGCTGTCAATGTTATGCATTGCATCATGGGTTGTTTTGGAGCAGCAAGGTCGTTCTGGTTCTGGGTTATGAAGACCCCAAATTTTCAACACTCCCAAGTTCCGGCAGTGGCAGCAACAACAACAGTGACAGCATGGGGTGTAAAATCAGTGTAGTTTAATAGTGATAGGTCATGCAGTGGAAAAAGAAAATATGTGCACAATGTAGAATGGTGTTACTACGATCAATGCAGCTCCAGCATCGCAGCCAAAAAGTGTGATTTTATCACTTTTTTACTGTCTTGTTTACCCTTTTTGTACTCTACTTCCGTCCGCTGCCGTCTGTGGTGCTTTCGCGCTAATACCTGTGCCACCTAGGCCAAAAAGGGGAAGTAACCATGTGTGGCCCGTTTGAAGCACCGACATGACAAACTGAGACATTAAGGGGATTTATCTGATTAATCAAAGTTTTCCAGCACTGGTCAGCCTTTTGGCGATATTTTCCCAATAGTTCGGAGTAGTCCTATGAAAATTCACCCACTTCTCTATCTAAACACAAGAAAGATATGGAAGTAGAAAAATGAAAAAATATAATTTCATCTATATAGGCCTACCCGGTATTTATGTTATACGTTATTTTAGTTAATATGACTGTCAATCGACCTAAACCCAGTTAAGTATAAGAACCACAGATACAGCATAAAACTGATCTACAAGCGACAAACAGTGCAACCGGGGTGATATTAACCCAATATAATGTCACGTTCACCTGAGAAATACTGAAATATTAAATAAAAAAATATATATATATTGAAAATGTTTTGCTTAATTATTTTCACTTCTACGTACTATATGGGGAAAATAATGGTCCAGTACTATTTTTCGAAATTTGTAGATCAATTTGACACTGCGGTTTCGGTTCTCTGTCCGAATGGCAGTCCATCATATTGATTAAAAAATAACGTTTACCGTACAAAATAGAAGAGGCCCTACCGGTATTTATATATTTAGTTTTAGTTTTTCTTCTTCATCCAATATCTTGCTCGACAACTCGGTTGAAGAACGTGAATGTAAATACTACTAGTATATCACTATTTTAAAGAAACCTCTGAAAATGCTCTAGGCTTTTTTTCTTAAATGTCAAGATAGAAAGATGGAAATTCCAGACAGCACACTGCAACTTTTGAAGTCAAAATTTCGTAAACTGAAGTCAAAATGGTAACTTAACTCAAATTTCAATTTAACTCATAATATTGTTATGATACCGCACCATTTCCCTCCTTTAATTTCTCAATTTTAATTCATTTTCTTATAATGTCTAAACAGTCAATTTTGCTTAATGTGGCACTAGGGCAGTGTATAGACAAGGCGGGGATTGGGTGGAGGGGGGGAGGGGGCGGGCTTCAGCCCCCTCAAATTTTGACGATCGGCAAAAAAACAAAAAACAAACAAAAACAAACAAACAAACAAAAAAGGAAGGAAAGAAAGAAAAGGGAAGCAAATATAGCATAGAAGTAAATGTTTTTCTTTCTTTTCAAGTATTTTTTTCAATCATTGCTTAATACAGGGGAAGTAAACTTATCACCGCCAGTGCGTACCAGTAGGCCTAAAATAAGATTACAATCGATCAATGAACAAAGCAATAGATTGACGATTTCGGGCTCAAATCTCGTGCGAATGGAATATTGAGCTCTAATCCAATCGCCTATTTGGACGAAAAAACGTTGAGCACGTCCGTTGAGCAGAATTTTTCGTATGTTTTTCTCTATAAACTTGTTTTGTTTTCCAATTGAGATCCCAGTCATTTCTTCAGTATTTCTTCATACACAAACAGAAGATATATGAATTCTCAACTACTTTTCACAAAGAAACCATAGAAATAAACCCACTGTCTGTCTCAGATAATATATCCCAAACGTTTTCGGCGATATTTCGGAGACAAATTATCGTACAACATTGAAACTTAAATCATACAGTATATAAACTAAAAAAAAAAAATACTGATTTTATTCCTGTCTTTCATTAAAATCGGGTGAGAATTGACGAAAGTCGCCAATACCTACCATATTATTTTGAGGCCACGATGACGTTGATCTGACAGTGTTATAACATACAGGCTTGACATCATGACGTCAAAAAAATATTCCACAAATCTCCCATCTAAATATTGTTTTCGCGATTTATTGAGAACTACTGGGAGGATTTTCTTGATACTTTGGAATAAAACGACTATTTCTTGTTTTATCTACTGTGTGAAGTTTCAATGTTGTCCGATAAATTTCCCCCGAAGTATCGCCGAAAACGACTGGGATATATTATCTGGGACAGACAGTAGACCCAGACAGTAAGCCACTGAACTGGTGTAAATATGGTAAATATGGACAAGTTTGTCCTACTATTCCAAGAAAGGACCATTATGCTTACAAGTCCGGCAACTGCAGGTCGAAAGTAGCTCAGTTATATCATCGATCAAAAATATTGCCTATGTCAAAGAGATAGCAAAGCTACCCCATTAACGAACCAGATCTCATGTGCACCGCCAAGCGTCAGTAGTATACAAAGGTCATCTGAGGCCAGTGGCTCGTCACTGCGCATGCACAGAAAACAAAACCGGAAGTGGTGTGCGCAGGTGTCTCTGAGCCAGTCTACGACGTCACTTCCGAGCTGCGTGAATCGGGCGTGACCTCTCCTGGGTATGGTATGATGAATTGGAATGTACTAGAACATCCGGGTACTACTATCGGGGTGACATCATTGTTTTACATACGAGTCTTCGGTCTGGGTAATGTCTGACCTATATCCGGGTCCTACTATTGGGGTGACATCATTTTTTACATCCGGGTCTTCGGTCTGGTGATAGGAATGCATGTACTGACCTAGTGTATCCGGGTACTCATCGGTTTATGTGTTCCATTCTTTACATCCGGGTCCTTGTCTGTCTTTATCATTATCACCCGGGTCCTTCTATCGGGGTTGTATAGCCGGGCACTTTTTTTTATCCGGGGCCTCATCTTACAGTCGGGCACTGTGGAACATCCGGGTTTTAGCCAAAAATTGGCCTATTAAAGTCAGAATTTTGACGGCATTGCTTCATTCATCGGCCTGCCTACCTGACCAGCACCTACCTGAGTCTGTCTACCTGAGCCTACCTGAACCTCACGAGAAGCTACCTGCCTGACCGGAGCTACCTGTGAGTGAAGCATGAGACGTGGAGAAGACTTCCCGTTAGATCCAGCTGCGCCTCCGGCTGAAGCCTTGCCCGAAGACCAGCCTGTCAGTGCAGTGTACCGACGCCACTGGAACACGATACACCATAGTTTTCACCGTCACCGTCGCCTATTGGACTTGTATAATTTCCGGTTGCAGAACCCCACGTATCTTCCTACCTACGCCGAGAGCATTTTTACAGACCAAGCTACAGCCTTCAAATTGAATATCACATTTGGGTACATCTTACGCCACAAAGAGACGGACCAGTTACGGTATTTTTACCCTAGCAATAATACTTCTCTCGAGCCTATCGTCGAGCAAATCACTACGTTAGATCCGTTGGAATGGGCCCGGTTGCAACGTCCCAACACCAAATGGACTGTAGAAATGGTGACGAACGTCACATTTTTCGTCGCCAAATTGAGAGATCACCCCATCGGCGCTCCTGTCAGTCTTCCGACTTGGCTGCTCTGTCGAAAAGGCATATATGCGTTAACGAGAGGTTGGTGTGGGCCCTAAAAAGACCGGAAATGTCTGTTTCGGTGTTTGGCCGTTCATTTGGACCAGTGTGATCCCCAGGCTTGTGATACAGTGGCAGATGGCTATTGGGAAGAGTATCTAGAGGCACAAGACATAGACCCGCGGCGGTTCCGGGGAGTGCCATTCAAGTATTTGGATGTCGTGGAATCACTTTTCCAGGTGAATATCTTTGTATACCGTTTGATACTGGAGGAGGACGGTGACACATGTGTGGCTGAATTGGTTCATCGCTCAACAGAACGGTATGCCTCTACGATGAAAGTCAATGTCTTCGACTACGGCGGGGTGAGTCATTTTTCCCTGATCTACGATATGAGCCTGTACGCGCAATCCTACAGTTGTTCTCAATGCAATCGGGTGTTTCATCGTTCTTACCACTTACATCGGCACGAGAAGCTGTGTGACAACACTGTGAAACGGAAATTTCCTGGTGGTGTGTACCATAACACGCCTACTATTTTCGAAGAGCTGACTGATGAGGGTCTTGTGATACCACTACAGGACCGTTATTTTCCCTACCGGGCGTGCTATGACTTTGAAACGATTTTGGAACCCATGGACACTTTCTCAGCCAAAACGCAGTTTTATAGAATGCGACCTCCATGTTTCCGATAATCTGAATCCACTATTCGCCCAGTGCCCTCCCATATTTAAGAACACGCTGGTGAGTCGAGATGACATTGGAGAGACCATGGGGGCCTATGCTGAGGAACACCACTGCCTGCCTCCACCTCAAGCGGACTCCGGAGTTGATTAATTTATAGTGGATTGGTGATGCCATGATCGCCCTGTCGTCCAAAGCGTACTACTGTTACGGTGGGGACGAAAACAACAAGTTCAGCTGCAAAGGGGTCAACCGACGCGACCCTGCCATTAACAAAGCCCTCTACCTGGACGTGCTTGAAAACCAGGCCAGTGCTAGTGGAACCAACAGAGGATTCCGGGTCGTCGAGCACCAGATGCGGACGTACATTCAGCAACGGGACTTTCTTTTATCCCAAATGGAAAGTCCTTCCCGATGGAGTCAGTTCCACCTACCTGGACTTGTGAAAATATTACTTTGATACTATGATATAACACGAGAACTGTAAATGGCATCGCCATGTTACCTACACATTGGGTTTGAATCCTACTCCTCACATTTTTTTTTGTATATACATCTTTTTCTACTGTATTGTTGACATTCTTGTACATATTCTATACATTCTTGTTCACCTGAATAAAAAAACTCTTAAAACGCCAGAACAACAAACAATAAGACACCGCGCCGTGCACTGAATAAATTAAAACAACCAGAGAAATGAGGCATGAACATTAAAACGAGAGACAGCCCAGTCGTACACTAAGACATCACCGTCTTCGGCTTGAGAATAATCATCAAACATCTGTACGATCGTTTGCATAGAATGTCCTCTACTCCGGTGAGTGAGATAAAACACACAGTACTGTCCGCATACACTACTCAAGAGTCCTTGTAATCTTTTAGTATTTCAGCGCCAAATTGTAGTAGATTCGTCCATGAACTGGACCAAATCGGGATGAACAGGTGCAAGTCCGTAGGAATCAAAGTATTCTCCTTGGCCCAGGGCGTCCACGTATTACAGCCACCCAATGTTCACCAGGTCGAGTACGAGGGTCTATATTCAGGATGTAGGCCACAGGGGTGGATGGAGTGGCCGGAAAAAACATTGCGTGGAAACACACCTCGAAAGGGTACCCGGGGATCCACTGGAGTACGATGATGAGCTGCTCTGTATCCATGGTGTCTCTGACTAGCTGGCGTAGTCACACAGGACGTTTCTTTGCTGATCCACTGTGATGAGGTTATCAAACTCGGCGTAGCAAATCACGTTAATGGTATGGGGTAGAGCTACGGAGAAACGCAGTTCCAACCGTAAGTTTCCATTCTTGAGCAAGCCCAGTTGATGATCGTGTTCCAAGGTGGGGGTGAGGTCGAAGGCAAACAATGTGTACTCACGGCCAACGTCTCGTCGAGTGGTGGTATTTCCTTCGTCCTGATTGTCTTGTCCTGTGGCTGTAAACAGGTTCAGGTAGCTCCGCACATATTGATTGTTACTAAAATCCGGTTGTAACGGCCGGATTTAATGGCCAGCCACGTGCAGTGCCACAACGTTGATGTTGAAATGTTGAAAGTGGAACGGATTCTCAGCCCAGTGTCCATTGAAACTGGTGTTGGTGACACACGTCAGGGTAAGACGTTTAGGTAGATCCCCTAGAAATAAATTTTCTGTATTGGCCATCATCGTACCCGCTGGCACAGAGAACACCGTCGGATGGGGTACAGGGCTGATTTTTCGATAATGCTTCCATGTGACTCACCAACACTCCCTGTTGCAAATCCACGGTACGGACATACAGGGCTGCTTCTTATACCGCTTATGCCGGTGCTAGGGGCCGTGTGGTCATATCATCCAAGTTGCCACATGAACAGGTACAATAAAAGCGCACCTGAGATACAACACATATCACGAATCGTTAGATTCTTGGTATGTGCTTTAGAATAGGTTAACCGGAAGACTATACTGTGAAGTCATGTGACTCTGTCAGTATGTCGGCACCTCTTCCCACTTCCCTTATATGTGTTGTAATTCTATGATGATCTTGTAATTGGGGACATCTCCGCCAGCCATCAAGGCAAAGGTGGGTGGGGAACGGATCAACTTGATCTTGATGGATACACCGTTCAACAGGTAGCGGTCTTGCAGGAACAGGTCGGCGTTCAGTCGGCCCATCATATCCACGGAGTTGCTATCGGCTGTAAACCACCTGCGTTGGCCATATACCCGAGCGAATCTCTGTAGTACAGTGGGGCTGACAAGTGTGTTTTTGGCATCTTCTCCGTACGACAATAACGTTTCGATGTAGGCTCGGTACGGGTACGTATTTGATGGACGTACTGATGAGTTTATCGTTCAGACTGATATCGACCTGTTGGAACATCGAGTGCAGCCAGAGATTCACTGGGGCTATGGCCGCATTGTCGTCGATGTTCGTTCCGTCTCCTTTCACCACTTTCGCTTTCACGTAAAAGTACGTGTGGGCTAAATCCAGGTAGGCCGTATCTTTGTTTTCAATGGTAAATTCGAGCGATCCCGTTCCCGTAAGGCTAGCCAGGGGACGATGTTCTACCCAACGACCTTCGGCGACACTGGTCTGTGTGGGTGGAATAGTCCACAAATCCAAATCACTGTTGGTAGACGGACACGACTCGGAGTGGATGAATGCCATTATGCGAAAATGTCTCTCTTCTTCTTCTTCTTCTTCTGGGGTGTGCCGTGTCGGTGTGCTGGCCGTCGAATGTCTCTGCCATGTGACGGAGGTTTCCCTTAAATGGCTTTGGCGACCAAGACGCTGCCTGCTTCTTTGGCCGTCGTTTCAAGGCTTGCCGGGGGTGCCGCACCACCCAAGACATCACCGGCGACTTGCAGTCAACTGCGTACCGCTTGTTTGCCGACCGCTTTTACTCCACGTGTCACCAGGGGTAAGAACGTTTTGGCGATGCTCCCGAGTATGTTACCCATCCCGTGACCTCGTTGCATGCGTGCACCGCTAAACACCTGACCTCCACCTCCCGTTTGTTTCTTGTAATAGTCTGCATAGCTGGCCGTATGGCACTGGTAAAGCACGTATATTATACGAAGTGGGGAGAATGTGCTTGTCGGAAATGAAGTGCCAGCACCACTTTCCCTCGTTTGAATGCGACTGGGCGTCCCGTGTCATCTCTTATATCCACCGTGATAGTGTTGATATCGGTGTGTCGTACGGGTAGGTACGTGGTTGAAACTTTGGGTGACTTGATCTCCATACTTCTTTTTAATGGTGACCACCCGTAACAGAGGTGTGTTGACATCTACGACAATGTGGTTGTCCACCACATCCGAGTAGACGTACATACCCACCTTCATATCCATCGTGATGTGGCCTTTGTCGGCGGTGGGGCCAGCGAACGTCTGTAGATCGAGACCCAGCATTTGCTGTAGGGCAGGAGTGAGTTGGACACCCACGTTGGGGCTGAGAGTGAGACAGGCCTAGTCCACAGGAATGATGAAGGGAAAGGTTTTGATGGGATTTGAAGTATTCGTGACATCCCGTAGAGACTTATAATGCATCAGTCTTGTCAGCTACTGCATGAACTCCTTGGGGGTATCGTATTGGCCTTCGGGTAGGGTCAGTCGAGTTACTTTCCCTTCGTAGGTCACCTCGTACCACACTTCATTGGCTCGCACCTTGTACCACGAGTAAGGGTATTGGATATCCACGAGTCCACATTCCCAGCGTCCAGGTAAGTGCAATGGTTGTGGTAACTAGGCCAAGGTGTTACCAGGAAACACATCGAGCGAACTGTTACTGGGCAACGTGAGGTAAAACATGACGACTGAGCTTTTCTGTTTCCGCTCTCGGGTTTAATAGTTGTCCCAGGCCTTGGGTGGTTGTACTCGGCGTCGTGATCGTCGCGGTGACTTGCTATCCGTCTTAGATCTCGAATAGGGGTGAAAAGAACGTGTCCGCCGTGAGGGTGCTTTGGGGGTGACAAAGGGGTATCCCCCGGTTCCAACTCGGCTTACTGAACAGATTCTGAACGATGTACATGATGCTCAGCCGGCGATGATGACTGCCTTTGGTAAAGAGCCGGGTCACTCGACTATCCGTTTCGGCCATCAGATCATCCACTACCACCAAAGTTTCCGGAGCCAAGTCCTCCTCCGTAGGTAATCCTTCCACAAAGGTGAGTCCAGGTATCGTCTTGGCCATACGCTCATACGCAGGCTGCCAAGCTCCATAACACCAAAGGATGTGGGCCACGGCAGGAGAAACGAGGGCTGGTTCCGCGATGAGACGTTGATCGAAGTGTGTTTTTCCCGAGCCGGTCGGTCCAGCGATGAGACACCTGAAAGGATGCTGCCAACGAGGATCCATATGGGGTGGGTTGTTATTTGGTGTTTTGGGCCAAGCATTTGGAGGCCCACCACCGTTGTCGTGGATCCCACCGGGGATCTAGTCCTGGGGATACCGTTACCGTGATAATCGTGTTAAACCCCACAGTACCTCACCCACTACAGTCGTCGGAGTCTTATGTTGCCGTGGTAATCGGAGAGGGACAGCCCTGGTACATTTCGTCGTCGTTTTTTTTCATATGAACAGTCACAATCAAAGCGTGACTGAGATACATCATTCTTTAGATGACGACTTTACTACGAATATTATGGATTAAGAATACTGATCAGCGATACGGATTTGATATTTTTGGAACATCATGATGTCTTGCCGGCATCATTGAAAACTGTTGACCGCTTCTCTCTTGCAGGAAACAAGCCTATGTTTATGTATACTATGATTGTCTTTTTGAATTTGGTGCTAATACTGTTATATGGAATATGGAATAATATATGTAATTGATACTGGTGGTACCCTCCTGATGGTAGGTACACGCAGAGTAGTGGTGGTGGTAGTGGTAGGTACTGTATAAGGCAGAGTAGTGGTGGTGGTAGTAGTGGTAGATGCTGATTACGTCTAAGGCAGGATGGTGGTGTTGGTGTTGGTGTTGATGATGGTAGTAGGGGTGTAGTAGGGGACTTGACGTTGGGCGCCGGATGGACATGTGGGTGAGGATGGTAGGCAGGATATCAGGTACGCCAAGTCGTAGAAGACACCTCCAAACAAGACACCGTGAAGCGCTAGTATACACACGACAGTACTGACTTGTCCTTTTCGAGTGCGCAGCAGTAAGGGAAGTTGTGCACTATCCATGGTTCCACCCTAGACTGAACGCTGTAGGAGATGTGAGGTAGAATTTATAGCCGTTTCATATCACTGGCTGAGACCCAGGAATTAAACGAACTGGGCCAACAATGCCATTTGACGAAATGGAACAGTTTGCCACGTCGACGTTCCGTTTTCAAAATCTCCTCCACCGTGTAGTAGTCTTTCTGTGTTTTTACGACCGGCTGTAATTCCGCCTCGTAAAACGTGCCTTGCAGTGTTTCCCCTTGTAGATCTTCCAGTTGATAGACGTGTGGGTTTCGGGGACTATGTCGAACAATCACAAAGTGCTCATCACTCCAGTTGGGCAAGTAACTTTTCTAAAATTTACCTTTGACTTTGCTGATCCGTGCCACATCTCCGCGTTTGTAGCGGGGTGAAGCTATAGGACTAGGTTCTATCGAGTACAGCGTACGGCGCACTTGATGTTCGTTGCGTTGCGTCACATCGAGGGGAGCCCGATGGATACTGCGATGACAGGCTCGATTGTACCCCCGGACGAGCTGAGGTAGCACATCGATGTACCGTCGGGTGTTTTTGGCTGTAAAATACTTGTACATCCTTCCTTTCAAGGTACAACGATTGAACCGTTTCACCACAGAGGCTTTGGTCTCGTTGTACGTATGGAAGAAAAACACCTTTTGTTTCTTGAGAAAGGCTTAAAAGTGTCGGTTGAGAAATTCTGTGCCTTCATCCGTTTGCAAATACAGGGGTTTGCGACCCGTCTTGAAAATCTGCTGGAACGCGTGTACAAGATTCTCGTCTGTTTTGGTCCGGATGGGTATCACCCACGCGTACTTGGATAAAATATCGATACAGGTCAACATGTACCGATGTCCATCATTGTGGGGAGCAAATCAACTCATATCCATCAAATCTGCCTACCATTGTTCGTCTATTCCTCCTACGATGACTCGGTTACCACGAAAATGCAGTCGGGCTGCTCGATGTAAGCTATAAGTGTCTTGGGTTTTTAACCATTCCCGAACTTCAGCTCGACCGCCTTGGGACTGCGCAGCTCGAGCGAGCGTTCCCAAAGCGCTATAAGCGGCTGGACTGACTGGTTTGTAATACAAATCCGTTAACACCTTGTCCACATGCTTGGTCTTGATATCCTTTCGGGTTCGTTGAGAGTGAACGCTGTTCTGTGTTCGCTTCATGGTAAGACACTGACATTCTAGACTGTGTGGACCCTAGTTTATATGGACCCTATAGATATAGTACCTCATCGACAATGGGGACTACTTCTTCCAAGGCCGCCCATAGATCAGGGTCCAGGGTAAAATGACCGCCTTTCAGACAGGTGAGTTGAGCGAAAAAGGAACCGCGGAAAATGTAGACCTCGTTACTCAGGTGAATGCTATCACCGTCCAGTATACCCTTTAACACACGTTTCAAATTGGTCTATCCTTCCCGTGACAAAGAGACGTGCGATTTGGGTTCGTGCGTACGCCAACACACAGCCCGGTTATCGATGAAGTCGACTGGTTTGGGGTACAATAATAGGGTGTAGCCAGGTGTAAGACTTCGGGTAGCCATAGGGTGCTTTAGCTCTTTCGCTTCGTGGTGCAGTAAGTCATCGACCTCGGGGATAATAGCTTTCAGCGCCATCCATAACGGAGGTCGGAGTGTGATATGGGTGCCGCCACGCTGTTCCAATCGGGGGAAAAAGGATCTCCACTACTGCGTATGTGAACACCGACTCCCACGTGCATGAAATCGACTTCGGGCTCTTTCCCCTGTAACAACCGTGTCAATATCCAGCCTGATAGCGATAAGAAAATTTTCACCTCCTGCGGTTCTTCTTCGACGAGCTCGAGGTGATCGTCATTGACGATGAGGTAGACGTCGGGCGTCAGTTAGAACAACGCAAGCTCACCGCCTGCTCCGCACGCTGCCATGGTCGTAAATGAAAAAACCCGGCTAGAGAGGCCTGTCTATATAGAGTACATAGTCCGTACACGTTATAGTTTTCGTGAAAGTCCGTGATCATTCGGTGCTGCGCATGTCATTGTATAGGAATTCATTTAACATAGGGCCCTCTATGACTAATATACCTCTTTGTATAAGTCTTGAGTGCAGGTTTAATTAGCCTAGTCCGTGTCCGTACACGTTATAGTTTATTTTTTTTAAATGACTCTTCGTTTCCCTATCTTCGTGAAATTCCGTGATGATTCGGTGTATGTTATTGTATAGGAATTCATTTAACCTAGGATTTTGCCATTGGGAGCTTGGTGGGATTCTAGATTAAGCCAGTAAGGATGCAGAGACTCATTTGAACCAATCAGGGGTCGAAAAAAAGGACCAATGAAAAGTCGATAAATCATCCAATAGATTTGTCGGAAAAAGAGCCAATCAGTCAGCTCCTGGATTCTTAGACAGTCGACATTCCCTGCACTTGGTCCGAAAGCCATGAGAAACGCCTGGGGGGCTCATTCCATTACAATCCTTCGAGGAGGAAAGACGTCTTACAACAACAAACAAGAAAACATGGGCAGAGTAGCGAAGATGTCCACGGCCAAAGGTGCGGCGAGGTGGATGAGAGAGAGGAGGAGGTGCGAAGATTTTGGGTGGGGGAGGTGAAGAAAATGGCCCAGGAAAACAACAATTACACAGGGCTATCCTGGGCCCACCTACACCAGCTATTGACCAGAGCCCCGGCCGGGGGCTGGCTGGCGGCCACACTTGCCGTCATGGAAGAACAACAACAACAACTTCAGCCAGTCCCCCACCAGCTGCAACAACAAAACCAGCTGCAACAACAACAACAACACCAGCTACAACAACGACAACAACAGCCCAGAGGTTACTACTCGGTACTACTCCGTGAGTTTGATGGGGTAGACAGGCCAATCCCTCCTGAGTAAACAGGGTTAAAAAATCAATCAACGGACCTTTTCAGGGCCAACCCAATCCTTCGAAAGGGAGACTCTAACGTAGCACGTTGAAATATAGCACCAGGACCTCCACCTATGTCAATCTCCTCTCCTCCATATTCTATGATGATTACCAATCTCCAGCTCCTCACAAAATAAACATTCAAGTATATAACATCTATGACAATCTCCACACCTCATACCCCACAACTATTCCAAAGTCCGCCATGACCAATCTCCTCCCTTAATTTGAGAAACTTTCGCCAAATTTGAGAAATTATGAGTGGAGGCGCTTGGTGGAATAGCCCTGTTTTATAAGTTTCTGCAACAATGTTTTGTGACGTTGATTAAAATCATCACATTTAACACAGGATCTAGCAAATGCTACTAAGCGAGATATGTATACGCCATATGCAGGTCCCATTGGAATATTACTATCCAGAAAGTGATAGTTTACGATGTCAAAATTGTAATCATCTCTTTTGTCATAAAGTCGACGAGAGAGAATGCCCGCTTCATTTTTATAGATATAGAGATCTAAATAAGATGTGCCTGTAGGGCTATCTGTAGTTTCCTTCAAATCCAGTGAAGGTGGATATATATCCTTCACTGCGTCATTTATATAGCGATTATCCGCAGCGAGAAGATCGTCTATATAGCGTTTGGTGAATGAGAAGGAACGAGCTTTGAATGGATCGGTTTTTGAAAGCGCCTGCATATAGTCATATTCATAAGAGAACAGATACAGGTCAGCCAACAAGGGTGCACAATTAGTACCCATTGGAATCGTATATGCTGCTGATATATTGTGTTGCCAAATTTCACATAGATATTTTTAATGAGAAATTCAATCAACTCTATAAACAAAGAAACATCCCATGAATGATATCTCTTGTATGTAGTCGAGCTAAAGAATCCTTTATTGCTTCCGACATTAATTATATCTACGATCAGTTTTCTTGAACACAGATACTATTAATGAACTTATACGGTCAATAAGGTCCTGATGAGGGATTGTAGTATAGAGAGTCGAGAAATCCCATGTGGATACATGTCTGTACGGTATGTGACCTTTAGCATCAAGTTCTTCCGTAAGACATTTTGAGTTTTTCAATATCCACATACATTCAACGCCAGAGTTCTTAGAAATAGTGGCGCAATACCTTTCCCAAAATGCTTTTACCTCATGAAGGGCCCTCGTCAATAGGGTTGAAAGAAGCTTGGTGGTGCAGCTTCTAGAACCAGCTATGAATCTGGCTTTGTATGGTGATTTATGCATTTTGGGAGTCCAGTATATTTTTGGTATGTCGTTATGATTGGTTGGAAGACAAATACCTCTTTCCCTGAGAAAGTTGTTGTGTTTGTTAAATAAATCTTCCAGAGTAAATGCAGTTTGGGAGTAAGTAGACGTATTTGATGAAGATATGTCTACACTCAATTCTTTAGCCAGCACCTGGTAATAGTAATATTTACATATGAATATTATATTATTCGGAGCTTTGTCTGCTGGGACTATGACGAATTTAGTCTGGAGATTTGCTAGAACTTCTTGCGAATTGAGGTTTCTCAGTACTTGTTTTGCTTGCGAAAGAGTACTTCTGTCAATATGATGGATTGTTTCAACGACCTTGCTCTTGGTGTGGTCCAGCCAATCAGCGAGTATTGTAGGTTCAACTTTTTCTCGCTTAGACCAATCAATTACAAGCGTCTAGTCCGTCATTAGAGAATATCCGTCCATAATCCAAAGACCTATTCCATTTTCCATATAACAGTATTAGCACCAAATTCAAAAAGACAATCATAGTATACATAAACATAGGCTTGTTTCCTGCAAGAGAGAAGCGGTCTACTGTTCTAATGCAGACAGGACTATCTTCTGGTCGGCCTTCAGATTTATTCTTCTTGGCTCTCTATATTTAGGTCCTTTCATCAGGAGTAATTTCAGATCCTTATCACTCACCACATCAAGGTCACCAGTCACAATATGTTTGCATGGTGTATAGATAAAGTTCGACGATTCACAATCACAACTATAGCCTCCTGACGTGTATAAGTTCCAGTCAAACTCCTGGACAGCATTGGAGTAATTGAATATTTTGGTGGCTATAGATTTAGTGTACTTATATGAAATGCAAGGAGGTTCTGTGAACTTAAAATAGTTTGGTACAGCGTTGCGTACCTCTGGATCATTCAGGATTCGAGGTAAATTAATGATGTCCAGTCCTTTATCTAAGTAGTTGAGTTTCAAGAAAAGCCGATTTGAGAGAGACAATTATTTGTTTTTAAACTCGGCTTTTTCCGACTATACTCGGTGTACATATTAGACTAGTATATTTATTACTGTGTAAGTCTCATTCATACTATAGTGTGTGGGTCTTATTTTTACCTGAGTGCAAGGTGCTCTTAGTAGCCATTTCCCTCATTCACTAGGTGTTATTTACCTATTTGTTTACCTATTATTGCGGGTGTATGCATCTAGGGAGCTCATGTTTTCTGTGCTTTGAGTTAGAAAGTCCCTCTTTCGAGAGTATTGAGGTGGTCCTGATAAGGACCGGTAGGAGGTGTAAGGATTACACCGATTGGTGAATTTGACAGTTCTTCCTTCCTCTTGTGCATAGGGGACATCTCAGCGTGACGAGTGCACACGGGATGGGCTTGCACCTGGACGTAGGGTCTGCTCTCCCTGCAAGTTTGGCGATACAATAGGCGCATAACGTTTGGTGTCCACACGGGAATAGAGCGAATTTGGCGTAGTGAGTAGCTGGGGGAATACATTTGACACACGGCAATTGCTTTACCCCCACTGTTGGGAACCTCTACAGTCTTGTTATTTCCGCGCAGTAGTCGTTTAGATATTGTTGCTGCTGTTGTTGCGAAACTGTTGTCGTCAAAGTCTTCCCCTCATCTGCCGTCTGTTCTTTTTCTTCGTCTGGTTTCAGCAGGTTTTCTATAATGTCTTCGAGCCATGCCTCGTTGGTACTATTGTCTTGGTAGGCCCCATCGATTGCCAAGGTCTTCTTTTTTCTTTCTTCTTCATCTGCCGTCTGTTCTTGTTCATCTACCGTCTGTTCTTCTTCATCGGCCGTCTGTTCTTTTTCTTCGTCTGGTTTCAACAGGTTTTCTATAATGTCTTCGAGCCATGCCTCGTTGGAACTATTGTCTTGGTAGGCCCCATCGATTGTCAAAGTCTTCTTTTTTCTTTCTTCTTCATCTACCGTCTGTTCTTCTTCTTCTTCTTCTTCTTTTTCTTCTTCGTCTTGTTTCAACAGGTTTTGTATAATGTCTTGCAGCCATGCCTCATTGGTACTATTGTCTTGGTATACCCCATCGATATCCATGTATTCAACTGTTGCGTGGCCATTCATGTTGTTTGAAATGAGTGGGTAGCAGACGACAGGCAGCGCGCCTGGTTTTTTTATAGCATGCGCGCGGATGTCAGCGAAATCCACTGATGGCCTGATGCCGTTTTGTCATGTGGACCGGACAGCCTGTGATTTCTTCAAAGCAGGCTAAGTTTTCACTACACGCACTACCCTATCTAAATAAACCTTAGATTTGAACCTTGGCATGTTAGTGTGTGGCCTGAAAAATTCAGAATACAAGCGTCTAGTCCGTCATTTATAATTCAGCCGTCGTCCATTAAAGAATATCCGCGTCCATAATTCAAAGACCTATTCCATATCCATATAACAGTATTAGCACCAAATTCAAAAAGACAATCATAGTATACATAAACATAGGCTAGTTTCCTGCAAGAGAGAAGCGGTCAACAGTTTTCAATGATGCCGACAAGACATCATGATGTTCCAAAAATATAAAATCCGTATCGCTGATCAGTATTCTTAATCCACAATAATCGTTGTAAAGTCGTTATCTAGAGAATGATGTATCTCAGTCACGCTTTGATTGTGACTGTTCATATGAGCACCATGAGGATCTTGAAGTACACGGGTTCATACGGCCCCTAGCCCCGGGTTAAGCGGAATTAGACACAAGTTACGAAACGTAACGCCATAGATCTTGCACGCTACGTTCGTATTTTGCTATCAGCATGCGATATGTATCGCCAAATTTGAGAAACCCTCTAGTGTGAAAACACAGGTATTAGAGCATGGCACCCACAATATATGTACAGCTATGGCGTCAATGGCTGTTTTCACACTAGAGGGTTTGGAAGGAAAAAAATAACACTTCCCCATCCATAAACCTCGTGAATTTTGTAGGGTAATATTATAACCTTCTAAAGGTGAATCATAAAGTGCTTTTAGATGCGTAAGCCGGTTTATTTAAAAATTACTCAGGTTTTTACACCACGACGTCGGTGACATTCGGGCTTTAAAACGAGAAAAATCACAAAAATTCACACTTTCCCATCCGTTAGCCTTCTGAAGTTTTCAGGGCCACACACTAACATGCCAAGGTTCAAATCTAAAGTTGTTTTAGATATGGTAGTGCGTGTATTAAAAATTTAGCCTGCTTTGAACATCGCGGAGAAAGCACAGGCTGTCCCGTCGACAAACGGCATCAGTGGAATTCGCTGACGTCCGCGCGCGCGTCCGGGCCGTCTGCGGTAGAATATAAAAAGCAGGCGCGCTGTCCGTCTGTTACCCACTTATTTCAACCACATCATGGCTGATGCTACTAGACGTTCTCTCTTCAACACGTTCAACACGGGAGAGTCTGCTGAAGCTTTGAGGAACCGCATTGTGGTTGAAAATACAAGACATGCTATATTCAACACGGTTGAGTGTTGAGATAGACGACACTCTGGACGATGATGATGATGATGATACAGACATAGAAGATGTACAACCGCCATCTCCTGAAAATTTGGTGTGGATGAATACTCGTCGGCCACAGGCAAGTACATCTTTGCCTCCCACAACGACGGCTACCAAAACGACGGCTACCACAACGACGGCTACTACAACGCCTGCCACAACAAGGGATCTCACAACGCCACCACCAGAGGTGGCCCGGTTGACACGGATGAGACAATAAATTCCACAATTAGAAGAGGAGAAGGGTGTACTGCAACTACGACAAGATACAGAGCTAAAGAAATCAACGTGCACCATCCGCCAGGAAGCTGAGACGGCGTACGCCTTTTTCCCTTGTGGACACCTGGCCCTATGTGGTACATGTGTACTAGGATTATTATGCAATGCGAGGTGCTGCCACTGCCCAGACACAAAAGACTTTTATGTAGCTTTACGGTGCCCTGTGTGTCGGGGAAACATATCCAAGATCAAAAAAATATTCCGGTCGTGAACAACTTATAACGGCCTGATGGCCAACCCTCTCTACTTTCTAACGGCCCTTATGAGGGCCACCCAATACTCACGAAAGATGAGCTTTCTAACCAAAAAAAGCACAAAAATGAGCTCCCACACCTTTCCCCTGCATTGAGTGAACACTGACACACTAGTTGAATTTCTAATATTTATTAACAACACGGTAGAGTGAGCATAAGGTTTTCACCACGGCAGGCTCTCCGTGTTCAATTTTCTAGTAGAGTTTTTAATAGCGATAGCAACAACACCATGACGGTAGAATGAATATAGAATAAACATAGAATGAACATAGAATGTAGGTATCACGGTAATGTCTGAATGTTCAATATCTAGCCAACAACACTTGTGAAGTCTTCTCTGCGTTTATCGCCCTGGTGCTGGTATTTGAAGTTAGCAATCATCTCACGTGGAATTCTCGGTGGACAGGCAGCTTGAAATGCCTCCACGATTTGCATCTTGTTGATGTCGTGTAGAGCCTGAGTCATCAGCGCGTCTAACGGTGCCATGATGTCCAGACACGTATGCATGTTTAGTGGACTGTGGTGGTCCTCCACAGTTTCGTAGTAATTTCATAATACGATAGACTGCCCTTGTTCTGCTACATCATAATTCTTCTTGTCTTCTTAATAGCTTATATCTATAATACCATCCTATTCAGCATTATCAACGCTGCAAACGAGTACGTACAGATCGAGTGCTGGCTTCGTCTACACGCTGATCGGGATCATGGAGTAAATTTTGTCCTGTCTCAGTTATGCCCCTTGGGTGTGCCTATAAATCGGGACTCATTTACGGGAAGAAAATCTGACAAAAAACGGGCAGGTTGACACCCACTTTTGTTTGCCTTTTTAAGTTGATACCGGACCAGGGAACGTGAGCAAGAAGTTTAATTGAAATCGCTCTTACAGATTTTTCTGGAAATTGAGCCCAATTTGACCATTTTTCGACATTTTTAAGGGGTTTTCTAGGAAACATGAAGCAAGCATGGAGGAGAATGTTCGAGTTTAATTTTTCTATAACATAGCAGTGCTATATCTTAAAATAATAGTTTCATCATGCTCTTTCAGAAAATATATACATATAAGTGATTTGGGTTGAAGGTTCTACGACAACTGGTGGCCGAAAAACGGACTCATAGCCTATTCCATGCCGAATGGAAGAATTCCTGGAGTGCGCCCTGTTGTTCTGACAGCCTGCACATGCTTCGATACGCAAGTGTCGAATGCGGGGTCTAAGATGATCCATGTAGGTTTCGATGTACTTTTTAGAGATATACTCAGACACCTGGTCAGTCAGGGCTTCACCAATTTCGTCTGTCAGGTCTTGAAGTTTACGCCACGCAGATATTTGCAGCGCGACACCCTCAGGAAAGGGAATACGCATATCTTCCTTCAACTTCCATTTCCGAATATGCACCAGCATAATCTTGTTGAACACAGGACAGCTCACGAACACGTCGTCCTCCGCAAAAAAATTCGCTTCTGCGTTCCACTGAGCGCCTCGACGGGTCTGTAAAATGCCTGTACTATTGCCCATGTCTCAAACGTCAACGCGATATACTTAGGCGGTTTGCTGTCCCAGGCTGATGCATTAAAGTGCAATTGTTCTTCTTTCACGGTTACAGATAAATAGGAGGTCAGCTCCCAAGTGTTTATCCGGGCCGCCTGGTAGGCCTGCTGGAGATATCATTCACCTGCTGCACAGCCACGTGGAATAACGGCTGGACCTCTTCCTCTGCCCCCGCTTGCTGAGGCACTTGCTGGCCTATTTTTAAGGGTGCTAGGTGGGAACGAGCACGTTTGGCAGGTGGATCGGGCTCTTCCTGGGTACGTTTGGTACCTCTACTCTCTTCGGAGATGTCGTAGTCGATGAGTAAGATTTTATCATGTTGCTCGGGTTGAAGTAGGAGTAGAAGATGATTAGAGACTTCAAAAACAACGTATTATGTAATACTCCACAAAATAGTGTTTTTGTTACTTAATATGTGATAATCCCTATTTTTTTTACATAATATGTTTTGTTACTTATGAAGTAATAATCCCCGTTTTGTTACTTCATATATAATACTCCTTAAAATAGAGCATCACCTCAGTTCTATTTTTAGATCATGACATCATTGGGAAAACCCTTAGGGTCGGAAGGGTGACCTTTTGACCTGGATGTGACCTTTGACCCGCGCGCACAATCCCGGCTAATCCGCGCGCGTCCGGATAACACGCGCGCGCTGCGTGCCGGCCCGGTGGTACATAATATGTAGTATCCCCTGTTACTTAATATCTAATGCTCATTGTTTTGTTATTTAATACTCCTTGTGTTCATATATAAGTTCTGTTTATAGAGCAACACCTCAGTTCTATTTTTAGATCATGACATCATTGGGAAAACCCCTGTTCTATTGTTATTGCCTGCTCCTTTGTCTTTAGTTCTCGACAAGTACAGACGCGTCTAGGCAGAACAATGGTCTCCTCATAGACGAAGAGCGATGAGTCACGCTATCGATTGTCTTCATAGCTAAAATTTTATCTGCCCACAGTATTGCGAAAACCCGTGTTCTTTTGTTATTGCCTGCTCCTTTGTCTTTAGTTTTCGACAAACGTGCCCCCGTGGTGAGTCATACTATTGTTAATACTCCTGTCCCTTTGTCTTTAATTCTCGACAAGTACAGACGCGTCTAAGCAGAACAATGGACTCCCATGAATCAGTCTGTGAATGTGTAAGTATATGTAGTGACTGTTAGTGATTATGTGATTGCATCAGTGATTTAGTGATTGCATCAGTGATTTTGTGATTATGTAAATGATTGCATCAGTGATTGTATGATTATGTAAATGATTGCATCAGTGATTGTATGATTGTGTAAATGATTGCATCAGTGATTTTGTGATTGCATCAGTTATTTTCTGATTGTATCAGTGATTTTGTGATTGCATTATTGAGTTTGTGGAAGATTGAATGAATCCCTCATTACGCGGATTATTGAATGAATGACTGATTCTCTCATTATGCGTATTATTGCATTCGGTGATTGATTGAATCATTAATTAACTGGGTCATCGGCTGGACTCACCTTGATACACGAAATTATCCCCTGAACTAAATTTAACAGCTATAACTGCCTGGTTTGATAAGTACAGACGCGTCTAAACAGAACAATAAACAATAAACAAAGAGCCATGAGTCATACTCTACATTGTCATCAATAGCTAAATTTTATCTGCCCACATATACTATAATTCATGTTGTTTAGCGGACAGGTCCCATCCCATAACTAAAGATCTCTCCACAAATGTCACAGTGTTGCCGCTTTTCGCTTTCTCTACTACTCATTCTGTCTGAATTGTATTACTATAGTCTACCCCCGCACGGTTCAATAGTAGCTCATTTAGAGCGAGGATAGTCCAATCATGCGTACATGATATTGCTTTCTTTCTATACTACTCACCCATTTTTTCCCCTCTCGTTAAATTCAGTCTGTATTATGTTTACTATAAAGTCTGTATAATGGGACCGACCCATGTAACCGTCTACAAGTGACTGAGTGACTAAATATCGAGGGGCATTTTGAAAATATAGAATAATTGTGCATAGTTGGAAGTCCTCTTTCGGAACATCTCTTTAGTCCCTCAAAGGTATGTTTATCATCGTTGTTGGTTGATTGACTGGTTAATGTATTAACCGTACTGGGGCGGTAGCGGTGAGGGAGGACCACTTCGGCTGTTATTCTTGTCCACCGGTCTTGTTGGGACCCGCCTTACCTCACCGTGTGGGAAAGGTACATTGTCCGGTGACATTATATGGGGAAAACTGGTATTGTTGGAATGGCTGTAAATTACACTAAATGACTGTATCACATTTAAACATATTTCGTGTAATTATGACGTCAAAATGAGGTCTTAATGAGACATGAACTTCATGATCAGTATCAAAAATCACAGTATTTTCACCCAAGTCACCTTGCTTCTGACACAATCTTGTATGTAATAATGCCCAAAATAGTGTTTTTGTTACTTAATATCTAATAATCTCCGTTTTGTTACTTCTTATGTATTAGTCCTTTTTCTCTCATATGTTTCATTGATTTATTGACTTTTAAGGGCCGCTTCCCTTAGGGATTTCGCGGCCCACCAAATAGATTACATAGGTATTTACATGTGTATTCTTGATTGGAATATATTTTGTCTACACTTTATATATATCAAAAATCACAGTATTTTCACCCAAGTCACCTAGCTTCTGACACAATCTTATATGTATTAATGCCCAAAATAGTGTTTTTGTTACTTAATATCTAATAATCCCCGTTTTGGTACTTCATATGTAGTATTCCCTGCTACTTAATATCTAATGCTCATTGTTTTATTACGTAATACTCCTTGTGTTCATATGTAAGTTCTGTTTATACAGCATCACCTCGGTTCTATTTTTAGATCCTGACATCATTGGGAAAACCCATGTTCTAATATTAGTACACCTATCCCTTTGTCTTGTATTCTCAACATGTACAGATTTGCATCTATGCAGACTCCCCACAAACAAAGAGCTATGAGTCATTTGCCCACACACTGACGGTATTGAAAAAACCCCTATTCTATTCTTAGTACACCTATGCCTTTGTCTTTAGTTCTCGACAAGTATAGACACGTCTGAACAGAACAATAGACTCAAAGAGCCATGAGTCATGATATCATCAATAGCTAAATTGACGAAGTTTGTATTTGCTCAGAGTATTGGGAAAACCCCTGTTCTATTGTTAATACACCTGTCCCTTTGTCTTTAATTCTCGACAAGTATAGACGCGTCTAGGTAGAACAATAGACTCCCCATAAACAAAGAGCCATGAGTCATACTCTACATTGTCATCAATAGCTAATTGACGAAATTTGTATTTGCTCACAGTATTGGGAAAATCCAACTTCTATTGTTATTTCTTGACAGACAATTACCGTGAATCACACCCTAAACATTCCTACCTGAGAATAATAGAACATTTGGTAATTATGGGGCGGGCGTGAATGCAGCTGTAAGTGTTTGTGGTAAACTTTTTAAGGAAAAGGTCACTCCCTCAATAACACTCACACGGGAAACTGGATATGGCATTAGCTCTTTGAAAAAATATCAGTATAAACTGTAATAACATACTCAGTCAATCATTATGATCTTTTTGAAAACTTAAAATTCTGTATTGTGTATATCCACCATAGTTTTAAAGCAAAATGATATACATGTATTATCATAGCTAACAGCTGTCCAATATTTTACGTGAATTTCAAACCTGTATGGAGCGGATAAATAGCTTCAATTAAATACCTCAATGACCACGATATAATAACCCTATAGAGTAAAATATACAGTGTCCTTTGTTAATGGACCCTCTCCCTCAGCTTTAGAGGAACTCTTTTATCTAAATGAATGCTTGAATATGTTCTTGCCCGCGCTACATGCCACGTATATTATCATTTAACTCTAAGGGACAATAATAGGATAAACACTCCCTTTTGTGGTTTCTTTGGCTTTCTTTATGACCTATAGGATATTAACCGAGTAGTCCACGCCTTGGTTATAATAGACGAGTTATGATGTAAATATTTATTCATTCCATTTTGCTCGTCACTATGGAAGGGAATTCTATGAGATCTCGGGCGGCTATATTCAGAAGAATTTTACGCAGAATTTTTCGATGGGGTAGAATTGATGCTCCCCGACCTAACGACCACATGTGGGGGTGTTGTTGGAGAACAAAGTCACTATAGTGATACATTCATGTCGACATGTACCCCTTTGTGCAACATGCACGCTTAACCTTGTACGAACCAATTTTCATCCGGCAAACTACAACAACAACACCCTTAGATGTCCAATATGTCGGGCTTCTGTCATCAAAGTTCAGAAAATATATATTTAGATATTAAAAATTATTTATCTCAAGGCTCTTCATTAAGGGCCGCCGTTCAAACTCAAAAACAGAAACTATCTTTCCACAACCTCATGTTTGTGTGTGCGTGTGTTTAGCTATTTGTGTGTCTACGTTTTTATGACCGATGAGTAATTGAGTTAATGCATCAGTTTGTGTATGTGTATGTGGAGTAATTATTTATTTTATTGAATAATTTAGTGATTGTATGCGTGCACTATCTCGGATATGTGAGATAGTCACTAAATTCCTAGACATACAAGGACTCTTCACAATGGGGTAGCGTGTTATATATTATACACTGCTTTTAATATCCTAATAAGCCCCAAACATAGTTATGGACGCATATATTATATGTAAATATGTGTGTAAACGTTATTTTTCATCATATGTCCTAGCTGTTCCACCTTAGCTTATTTTCCTCCTCACACGTCCTGTTTAAATTACATACAATAAACTCCTGCAATAATACAGATATAGAAAAATATCCACCAATCAGAGGACAGCTCTTCTATTGTCTAAAAATATCCACCAATCAGAGGACAGCTCTTCTATTGTCTACAAATATCCACCAATCAGTGGACAGCTCTTCTATTGTCTAAAAATATCCACCAATCAGAGGGCAGCTCCTCTATTGTCTAAATATATCCACCAATCAGAGGGCAGCTCTTCTATTGTCTAAAAATAGCCACCAATCAGAGCGCAGCTCTTCTATTGTCTAAAAATAGTCACCAATCAACGATCAGCTTATTTTTAGCCATCCACCACCGTATGCTATAAAAGCGATCACCCATCATATTTTTTCTTCATTCAACATGGATTACTCTAAAATCGACTCCTTCACGGACGTAAATGACTTGAACGCTTGGGCGACAGAGCGGGGCGCCTATAATGACGTTGCTATAAATTTACGCCGAATACAACTACTCGCCGATACCATCTGTCGCTCCGTGCCCACCGTTTCTCAGATCCAATGCGAAGTTTCGTCAAACCTTCACGAATCGAGGAAATATGCTTCGCCCTCGACGCAGTCACACCAGCCAACCCATCAACTGTTCCAGATGTCAAAAAACTTTCACTCGCATGGATAAACTTTTAACTCATCAGCGAACCCATACGAGGAAAAGGCATGTTTATGGCGCACATCATAGCAGAGTCAAGCGGATGAGAACAGACCTACCACCACATCAGTCTAAATGTAACTTTTGCGGAATCATCAAACCACTCATCACCGGAAAACCATTCTGCCACGAATGTTCGACTCAAGGGAGAGAATGCACTGCCTGTCATCGACCACTACCCGAGAAATATTTCAACGCACATTCACAGCACTGTGACAGTTGCCATAGAAAACAAGTAGGTAGAGCCAGGCCAGACACATCCGCACTGGAAGGTACTGTACACACGCATTCCATTCCTCCTTCATCCGATGATAATGTGGATGTGTTACTGTTTTTTAAGAACACAGAACCAAAGCTTCGTAAGCTCATCACCGTAGACCTTGCTAAACACAGAGGCATCAAATGGTACCTTTCTTTACAAATCCGTATGGTACGACCGAACAGCGATGGGGATCCTATCTACTCCGAACCCATCTTCCGTTAGCCCTACAGAAAATTCACCATAGTTTCCAGGATTATCAACATGAGGGCAGCTCGTGGCTCATAGATGAAATACTACATCTCGACATCCATCTGGCTCAGTACGCACCTTTTGATGGAAGTAGCTATACCCCCACACCTAAACCTCTAGTTCATAAGAAAGCTCTGGTTAACGTGGAGAGTACGGATTCTCTCTGTTTTTTATGGTCTATTTTGGCAGCCCTCTATCCAGCAGAAAATAACCCCAATCGCCCTGAGCATTATATAGCTTACATGGATGAGTTGAATGTTGAGGGTCTCGCTTTTCCCATGTCACTATCTCAGGTCGACAAGTTCGAATCCCTCAACTCCATTTCCATCAATGTATTCGGCTATGATAGAGAAGTTTTTCCCTTGCATATTACGCAACATCGGTTTGACACCCATGTGAATCTGCTTCTCATCACCAAGGAAGATAAAAGACACTTTTGCCTGGTCAAGAACATGAGTCATCTGTTGGGCAATCGTACAGAACACAACGGTAAACAATTCTATTGCAATTACTGCCTGCACGGATTTTTTTCCCAACGCGTGCTTGATGACCATCTCCCTCACTGCTCTCCTCATGGACCCCAACGGATTAAACTCCCAGAAACAATGGAAGAACAATGGTTATCATTCAAAAATATCAAGAAGCAACTCGCGTGCCCTTTGTCATCTTTGCTGATTTCGAGTGTCTCACGCGGAAAATACACTCTCAGTCCGGGTTCACCACGATATACGAACAACACGAACCGTCAGGATTTTGTTATACGGTGGTTAGCAGCTTACCGGCATACAGTACTCCTGCAGTTGTCTACCGTGGTCCCAATGTGGTGGAAACATTTTTGGATCGTCTCATAGAAGAAGATGATCGCATATGCAACATCTTGGAATCGGTTATCCCCATGGAGCTCACTCGAGAGGAACAACATTCCTTCACACAAGCTACACATTGCCATATTTGCGAGAAAGAACTTCACACCGATCGAGTGCGCGATCATTGCCACTTGTCTGGGAGATATCGAAGACCTGCTCACAACCAGTGCAATTTACAGTACGGCTTCATTTTTTTTCATTCCCATTATTTTGCACAACACACGAGGCTATGATGGTCATCTTATTTGTAGCATCCTGGGGAAATACAAGACCCGAAATATCTCCTGTATTACGAACAATTTCAGAAGTATATTTCTTTCTCTCTAGGCAATTTGAGATTTCTGGATTCTCTACAATTTTTCAACGCCTCCCTCGAAATATTAGTTGAAAATCTATCCAAGGATGGTGAAGACAAGTTCATCCACCTGCTGAGACATTTCCCCCATCCCAAACAGAGGCAGTTATTATTGAGAAAAGGGGTTTTCCCATATGGGTATTTGACAGATGATAGCAAGTTTTCAGACACTCAACTCCCCACCCAAGACGCCTTCTACAACGATCTTAAAGAAGAGCCTATTTCTGACAGTGATTATGCACATGCACACACGGTATGGTCCCAGTTTAATATTCAAACACTAGGTGACTACCATGACCTGTATTTGAAATCGGACGTTCTGTTGCTGGCCGATGTCTTCGAAAACTTTAGGGACATGTGTATGAACTATTATCATCTGGATCCTGCCCATTACTACACCTCTCCAAGACTCTCTTGGGATGCCATGTTGAAAATGACTGGCGTTCGTCTACAGCTCCTGGATGACATCGACATGTACTTCATGATAGAAAAGGGTATTCGTGGAGGGATATCCATGAACTCCAACAGGTATAGCAAAGCGAACAACCCATACCTCGTCGACTACACCCCTCTCTTACCCAACAATTACATCCTCTACCTCGACGCTAACAATCTTTATGGATGGGCCATGTCGCAGTCCTTACCCCTGCGTGACTTTAGATGGTTGAATGAACAAGAAAAGAAGTCTTTCAACGTTCAAACTATCGCTGATGATGCGGAAAAGGGGTACATTTTGGAGGTGGACCTGATATATCCAGCAGCCCTACACGAGACACATAACGATTATCCGCTTTGTCCAGAACGCCTGTCAGTGACGGATGAGATGCTCTCGCCATATTCTCTTAAGCTGAAGGAGGAGTTACAGCTGAAAGGTCGACCTATTGAGAAACTCATCTCAAACCTTCACGACAAAATTCAATACACCATCCACTACCGAGATTTGAAATTTTGTCTCAGTCAGGGTATGCAGCTGACAAAGATACACCGCGTCGTGGAATTCACACAAGCCGCCTGGTTACAACCCTACATTCAGTTCAATACTGAAAGACGTAAAGAGGCAAGAAACCAGTTCGAGACCGAGTTATTCAAGCTGATGAACAACAGGTAAGCTATTTTTCCCGATTACTATCTATGTGTATTACAAATTATTTTCACTTTAAAACGCTATTTGTGTTTACCATGAATAAATACTGGATCTTTCAATCTACAGTGTGTTTGGAAAGACGTTGGAGAATGTTCGAAAAAGGATCAACATTGAACTGGTACATTCCAAGCAGAGACTGAAGAGAATGATCGCTAAGCCTACCTTTCACAGTTTCAAGATTTTCAACGAAGATTTGGTAGCCGTTCATTTGAAGACCATCAAACTAAAATTGAACAGGCCTATATACGCTGGTTTTGCCATTCTAGATCTATCAAAACTTCTCATGTTTGATTTTCACTGCAATCACATCAAGCCAGAATATGGTTCTAAAGCTAAGCTCCTCTTTTCCGACACGGATAGTTTCTGCTATGACATTCAAACCCAAAATATTTACAACGACATGGCACAACGCATGTCCATGTTCGATACCAGCAACTACCAGCGGGATCACCCCCTTTACACGGCAGCCAATGCCAAAGTGTTGGGGAAGATGAAAGATGAATGTGGAGGTATACCCGTCGAAGAGTTTGTCGGGCTTTGACCGAAAATGTATATATAGTTTACTTTACAACGGGGAAGAGAAGAAACCGGCGAAAGGCATTACCAAGTATGCCATCAAGAAAAAATTAAGACATTTAGCGATAGCAACAACACCATGACGGTAGAATGAATATAGAATAGACATAGAATGAACATAGAATGTAGGTATCACGGTAATGTCTGAATGTTCAATATCTAGCCAACAACACTTGTGAAGTCTTCTCTGCGTTTATCGCCCTGGTGCTGGTATATGGAGTTAGCAATCATGTCACGTGGAATTCTCGGTGGACATGCAGCTTGAAATGCCTCCACGATTTGCGTCTTGTTGTTGTCGTGTAGCGCCTGAGTCATCAGCGCGTCTAACGGTGCCATGATGTCCAGGCACGTATGCATGTTTAGGTGACTGTGGTGGCCCTCCACAGTTTCCTAGTAATGGCCCCGGTCTAATTTCATAATACGATAGACTGCCCTTGTTCTGCTACATCATAATTCTTCTTGTCTTCTTAATAGCTTATATCTATAATACCATCCTATTCAGCATTATCAACGCTGCAAACGAGTACGTACAGATCGAGTGCTGGCTTCGTCTACACGCTGATCGGGATCATGGAGTAATTTTTGGCCTGTCTCAGTTATGCCCCTTGGGTGTGCCTATAAATCGGGACTCATTTACGGGAAGAAAATCTGACAAAAGACGGGCAGGTTGACACCCACTTTTGTTTGCCTTTTTAAGTTGATACCGGACCAGGAAACGTGAGCAAGAAGTTTAATTGAAATCGCTCTTACAGATTTTTCTGGAAATTGAGCCCAATTTGACCATTTTTCGACATTTTTAAGGGGTTTTCTAGGAAACATGAAGCAAGCATGGAGGAGAATGTTCGAGTTTAATTTTTCTATAACATAGCAGTGCTATATCTTAAAATAATAGTTTCATCATGCTCTTTCAGAAAATATATACATATAAGTGATTTGGGTTGAAGGTTCTACGACAACTGGTGGCCGAAAAACGGACTCATAGCCTATTCCATGCCGAATGGAAGAATTCCTGGAGTGCGCCCTGTTGTTCTGACAGCCTGCACATGCTTCGATACGCAAGTGTCGAATGCGGGGTCTAAGATGATCCATGTAGGTTTCGATGTACTTTTTAGAGATATACTCAGACACCTGGTCAGTCAGGGCTTCACCAATTTCGTCTGTCAGGTCTTGAAGTTTACGCCACGCAGATATTTGCAGCGCGACACCCTCAGGTAAGGGAATACGCATATCTTCCTTCAACTTCCATTTCCGAATATGCACCAGCATAATCTTGTTGAACACAGGACAGCTCACGAACACGTCGTCCTCCGCAAAAAAAATTCGCTTCTGCGTTCCACTGATCCCCAATGAGCGCCTCGACGGGTCTGTAAAATGCCTGTACCATTGCCCATGTCTCAAACGTCAACGCGATATGCTTAGGCGGTTTGTTGTCCCAGGCTGATGCATTAAATTGTTCTTCTTTCACGGTTACAGATAAATAGGAGGTCAGCTCCCAAGTGTTTATCCGGGCCGCCTGGTAGGCCTGCTGGATGATATCATTCACCTGCTGCACAGCCACGTGGAGTAACGGCTGGACCTCTTCCTCTGCTCTCGCTTACTGAGGCACTTGCTGGCCTATTTTTAAGGGTGCTAGGTGGGAACGAGCACGTTTGGCAGGTGGATCGGGCTCTTCCTGGGTACGTTTGGTACCTCTACTCTCTTCGGAGATGATCTTCGTAGTCGATGAGTAAGATTTTATCATGTTCCTCGGGTTGAAGTAGGAGTAGAAGATGATTAGAGACTTCAAAAACAACGTATTATGTAATACTCCACAAAATAGTGTTTTTGTTACTTAATATGTGATAATCCCTAATTTTTTTACATAATATGTTTTGTTACTTATGAAGTAATAATCCCCGTTTTGTCACTTCATATATAATACTCCTTAAAATAGAGCATCACCTCAGTTCTATTTTTAGATCATGACTTCATTGGGAAAACCCTTAGGGTCGGAAGGGTGACCTTTTGACCTGGATGTGACCTTTGACCCGCGCGCACAATCCCGGATAATCCGCGCGCGCGTCCGGATAATACGCGCGCGCTGCGTGCCGGCCCGGTGGTACATAATATGTAGTATCCCCTGTTACTTAATATCTAATGCTCATTGTTTTGTTATTTAATACTCCTTGTGTTCATATATAAGTTCTGTTTATAGAGCAACACCTCAGTTCTATTTTTAGATCATGACATCATTGGGAAAACCCCTGTTCTATTGTTATTGCCTGCTCCTTTGTCTTTAGTTCTCGACAAGTACAGACGCGTCTAGGCAGAACAATGGTCTCCTCATAGACGAAGAGCGATGAGTCACGCTATCGATTGTCTTCATAGCTAAAATTTTATCTGCCCACAGTATTGCGAAAACCCGTGTTCTTTTGTTATTGCCTGCTCCTTTGTCTTTAGTTCTCGACAAACGTGCCCCCGTGGTGAGTCATACTATTGTTAATACTCCTGTCCCTTTGTCTTTAATTCTCGACAAGTACAGACGCGTCTAAGCAGAACAATGGACTCCCATGAATCAGTCTGTGAATGTGCAAGTATATGCAGTGATTGTTAGTGATTATGTGATTGCATCAGAGATTTAGTGATTGCATCAGTGATTTTGTGATTATGTAAATGATTGCATCAGTGATTGTATGATTATGTAAATGATTGCATCAGTGATTGTATGATTGTGTAAATGATTGCATCAGTGATTTCGTGATTGCATCAGTTATCTTCTGATTGTATCAGTGATTTTTTGATTGCATCAGTGAGTTTGTGGAAGATTGAATGAATCCCTCATTACGCGGATTATTGAATGAATGAATGATTCCCTCATTATGCGTATTATTGCATTCAGTGATTGATTGAATCATTAATTAACTGGGTCATCGGCTGGACTCCCCTTGATACACGAAATTATCCCCTGAACTAAATTTAACAGCTATAACTGCCTGGTTTGATAAGTACAGACGCGTCTAAACAGAACAATAAACAATAAACAAAGAGCCATGAGTCATACTCTACATTGTCATCAATAGCTAAATTTTATCTGCCCACATATACTATAATTCATGTTGTTTAGCGGACAGGTCCCATCCCATAACTAAAGATCTCTCCACAAAGGTCACAGTGTTTCCGCTTTTCGCTTTCTCTACTACTCATTCTTCCTCTGCTCTCGCTTGCTGAGGCACTTGCTGGCCTATTTTTAAGGGTGCTAGGTGGGAACGAACACGTTTGGCAGGTGGATCGGGCTCTTCCTGGGTACGTTTGGTACCTCTACTCTCTTCGGAGATGATCTTCGTAGTCGATGAGTAAGATTTTATCATGTTCCTCGGGTTGAAGTAGGAGTAGAAGATGATTAGAGACTTCAAAAACAACGTATTATGTAATACTCCACAAAATAGTGTTTTTGTTACTTAATATGTGATAATCCCTAATTTTTTTACATAATATGTTTTGTTACTTATGAAGTAATAATCCCCGTTTTGTTACTTCATATATAATACTGCTTAAAATAGAGCATCACCTCAGTTCTATTTTTAGATCATGACATCATTGGGAAAACCCTTGGGGTCGGAAGGGTGACCTTTTGACCTGGATGTGACCTTTGACCCGCGCGCACAATCCGGGATAATCCGCGCGCGCGTCCGGATAACACGCGCGCGCTGCGTGCCGGCCCGGTGGTACATAATATGTAGTATCCCCTGTTACTTAATATCTAATGCTCATTGTTTTGTTATTTAATACTCCTTGTGTTCATATATAAGTTCTGTTTATAGAGCAACACCTCAGTTCTATTTTTAGATGATGACATCATTGGGAAAACCCCTGTTCTATTGTTATTGCCTGCTCCTTTGTCTTTAGTTCTCGACAAGTACAGACGCGTCTAGGCAGAACAATGGTCTCCTCATAGACGAAGAGCGATGAGTCACGCTATCGATTGTCTTCATAGCTAAAATTTTATCTGCCCACAGTATTACGAAAACCCGTGTTCTTTTGTTATTGCCTGCTCCTTTGTCTTTAGTTCTCGACAAACGTGCCCCCGTGGTGAGTCATACTATTGTTAATACTCCTGTCCCTTTGTCTTTAATTCTCGACAAGTACAGACGCGTCTAAGCAGAACAATGGACTCCCATGAATCAGTCTGTGAATGTGTAAGTATATGCAGTGATTGTTAGTGATTATGTGATTGCATCAGTGATTTAGTGATTGCATCAGTGATTTTGTGATTATGTAAATGATTGCATCAGTGATTGTATGATTATGTAAATGATTGCATCAGTGATTGTATGATTGTGTAAATGATTGCATCAGTGATTTTGTGATTGCATCAGTTATTTTCTGATTGTATCAGTGATTTTTTGATTGCATCAGTGAGTTTGTGGAAGATTGAATGAATCCCTGATTACGCGGATTATTGAATGAATGAATGATTCCCTCATTATGCGTATTATTGCATTCAGTGATTGATTGAATCATTAATTAACTGGGTCATCGGCTGGACTCACCTTGATACACGAAATTATCCCCTGAACTAAATTTAACAGCTATAACTGCCTGGTTTGATAAGTACAGACGCGTCTAAACAGAACAATAAACAATAAACAAAGAGCCATGAGTCATACTCTACATTGTCATCAATAGCTAAATTTTATCTGCCCACATATACTATAATTCATGTTGTTTAGCGGACAGGTCCCATCCCAAAACTAAAGATCTCTCCGCAAAGGTCACAGTGTTTCCGCTTTTCGCTTTCTCTACTACTCATTCTGTCTGAATTGTATTGCTATAGTCTACCCCCGCACGGTTCAATAGTAGCTCATTTAGAGCGAGGATAGTCCAATCATGCGTACATGATATTGCTTTCTTTCTATACTACTCACCCATTTTCCCCCCTCTGGTTAAATTCAGTCTGTATTATGTTTACTATAAAGTCTGTATAATGGGACCGACCCATGTAACCGTTTACAAGTGACTGAGTGACTAAATATCGAGGGGCATTTTGAAAATATAGAATAATTGTGCATAGTTGGAAGTCCTCTTTCGGAACATCTCTTTAGTCCCTCAAAGGTATGTTTATCATCGTTGTTGGTTGATTTACTGGTTAATGTATTAACCGTACTGGGGCGGTAGCGGTGAGGGAGGACCACTTCGGCTGTTATTCTTGTCCACCGGTCTTGTTGGGACCCGCCTTACCTCACCGTGTGGGAAAGGTACATTGTCCGGTGACATTATATGGGGAAAACTGGTATTGTTGGAATGGCTGTCAATTACACTAAATGACTGTATCACATTTAAACATGGTTCGTGTAATTATGATGTCAAAATGAGGTCTTAATTAGACATGAACTTCATGATCAATATCAAAAATCACAGTATTTTCACCCAAGTCACCTTGCTTCTGACACAATCTTATATGTAATAATGCCCAAAATAGTGTTTTTGTTACTTAATATCTAATAATCCCCGTTTTGTTACTTCTTATGTATTAGTCCTTTTTCTCTCACATGTTTCATTGATTTATTGACTTTTAAGGGCCGCTTCCCTTAGGGATTTCGCGGCCCACCAAATAGATTACATAGGTATTTACATGTGTATTCTTGATTGGAATATATTTTGTCTACACTTTATATATATCAAAAATCACAGTATTTTCACCCAAGTCACCTAGCTTCTGACACAATCTTATATGTATTAATGCCCAAAATAGTGTTTTTGTTACTTAATATCTAATAATCCCCGTTTTGGTACTTCATATGTAGTATTCCCTGCTACTTAATATCTAATGCTCATTGTTTTATTACGTAATACTCCTTGTGTTCATATGTAAGTTCTGTTTATACAGCATCACCTCGGTTCTATTTTTAGATCCTGACATCATTGGGAAAACCCATGTTCTAATATTAGTACACCTATCCCTTTGTCTTGTATTCTCAACATGTACAGACTTGCATCTATGCAGACTCCCCACAAACAAAGAGCTATGAGTCATTTGCCCACACACTGACGGTATTGGAAAAACCCCTATTCTATTCTTAGTACACCTATGCCTTTGTCTTTAGTTCTCGACAAGTATAGACACGTCTGTACAGAACAATAGACTCAAAGAGCCATGAGTCATGCTATCATCAATAGCTAAATTGACGAAGTTTGTATTTGCTCAGAGTATTGGGAATACCCCTGTTCTATTGTTAATACACCTGTCCATTTGTCTTTAATTCTCGACAAGTATAGACGCGTCTAGGCAGAACAATAGACTCCCCATAAACAAAGAGCCATGAGTCATACTCTACATTGTCATCAATAGCTAATTGACGAAATTTGTATTTGCTCACAGTATTGGGAAAATCCAACTTCTATTGTTATTTCTTGACAGACAATTACCGTCAATCACACCCTAAACATTCCTACCTGAGAATAATAGAACATTTGGTAATTATGGGGCGGGCGTGAATGCAGCTGTAAGTGTTTGTGGTAAACGTTTTAAGGAAAAGATCACTCCCTCAATAACACTCACACGGGAGACTGGATATGGCATTAGCTCTTTGAAAAAATATCAGTATAAACTGTAATAACATAACATCTTTTTGAAAACTTAAAATTCTGTATTGTGTATATCCACCATAGTTTTAAAGCAAAATGATATACGTGTATTATCATAGCTAACAGCTGTCCAATATTTTACGTGAATTTCAAACCTGTATGGAGCGGATAAATAGCTTCAATTAAATACCCTACTGACCACGATATAATAACCTTATAGAGTAAAATATACAGTGTCCTTTGTTAATGGACCCTCCCTCTCAGCTTTAGAGGAACTCTTTGATCTAAATGAATGCTTGAATATGTTCTTGCGCGCGCCACATGACACGTATATTATCATTTAACCCTAAGGGACAATAATAGGATAAACACTCCCTTTTGTGGTTTCTTTGGCTTTCTTTATGACCTATAGGATATTAACCGAGTAGTCCACGCCTTGGTTATAATAGACGAGTTATGATGTAAATATTTATTCATTCCATTTTGCTCGTCACTATGGAAGGGAATTCTATGAGATCTCGGGTGGCTATATTCAGAAGAATTTTACGCAGAATTTTTCGATGGGGTAGATTTGATGCTCCCCGACCTAACGACCACATGTGGGGGTGTTGTTGGAGAACAAAGTCACTATAGTGATACATCCATGTCGACATGTACCCCTTTGTGCAACATGCACGCTTAACCTTGTACGAACCAATTTTCATCCGGCAAACTACAACAACAACACCCTTAGATGTCCAATATGTCGGGCTTCTGTCATCAAAGTTCAGAAAATATATATTTAGATATTAAAAATTATTTATCTCAAGGCTCTTCATTAAGGGCCGCCGTTCAAACTCAAAAACAGAAACTATCTTTCCACAACCTCATGTTTGTGTGTGCGTGTGTGTAGCTATTTGTGTGTGCGTTTTTATGACCGATGAGTAATTGAGTTAATGCATCAGTTTGTGTATGTGTATGTGGAGTAATTATTTATTTTATTGAATAATTTAGTGATTGTATGCGTGCACTATCTCGGATATGTGAGATAATCACTAAATTCCTACACATACAAGGACTCTTCACAATGGGGTAGCGTGTTATATGTTATACGCTGCTTTTAATATCCTAATAAGCCCCAAACATAGTTATGGACGCATATATTATATGTAAATATGTGTGTAAACGTTATTTTTCATCATATTACAACACATATAAGGGAAGTGGGAAGAGGTGCCGACATACTGACTGCGTCACATGACTTCACAGAATAGTCTTCTGGTTATCCTATTCTAAAGCACATACCAAGAATCTAACGATTCGTGATATGTGTTGTATCTCAGGTACGCTTTTATTGTACCTGTTCATGTGGCAACTTGGATGATATGACCACACGGCCCCTAGCACCGGCATAAGCGGTATTAGATACAAATCTAGAGAGCTATGATGGAAATGCTCTGACAACTCGTATACTGGTAATTGGTGAGCTGTTTCGCTGTGACAACTCGTACATTGGAGATTGGTGAGCTGTATAGTCGTCAGATGTAATGACGGCACTTAACACAAAAGACTAGTCTGTAAGGTCCGATGTCGACCCAGCATCAACTTCCCACAAATGCCAACATATATCAAAGACCAAAAGGTCTGTACAGGGGGCGGGCCTCGGGGACGAAACGTCCACCAGCAGAATCTCGCCATATACAGGAAAAAATTACAACACATATAAGGGAAGTGGGAAGAGGTGCCGACATACTGACTGCGTCACATGACTTCACAGAATAGTCTTCTGGTTAACCTATTCTAAAGCACATACCAAGAATCTAACGATTCGTGATATGTGTTGTATCTCAGGTACGCTTTTATTGTACCTGTCCTAGCTGTTCCACCTTAGCTTATTTTCCTCCTCACACGTCCTGTTTAAATTACATACAATAAACTCCTGCAATAATACAGATATAGAAAGTTTACCATACATATATTGATACTAAATTTCAGCAAAACGCTATTTTTATATATGAAAATCAATATCATCATCTGAGGGAAATATTGTGATTGTTAGACTTTACCTTTTTACGAAATTCTGACAATTAAACGGTGATATTATTATTTTGCGGGTGAATGATTGTGTAAATCATTGAATGAATTTTGAATCAGTGATTTTGTGATTGCATCAATCATTTTATCAATGATTTTGTGATTGAATCAGTGATTTTGAATGATTCCCTCATTATGCGGATTATTGAATGAATGAATCTGTCATTATGCGGATGTATGATTGTGTAAATCATTGAATGAGTCTTTGAATCAGTGAGACAGAGATTGTCTAAACGGATGTATGATTGTCTAATTCATTGAATGATTCTTTGAACCAGTGAGGCAGAGATTGTCTAAACGGATGTATGATTGTCTAATTCATTGAATGATTCTTTGAATCAGTGATTTGTGGAAGATTGAATGAATGAGTCATTGAATGCATTCACTGAATGATTAAATGAATGATTGAATTAGTGAGTCATTGAGACAGAGATTGTCTAAACGGGTGTATCATTGTTTAATTCATTGAATGATTCTTTGAATCAATGATTTTGTGGAAGATTGAATGAATGATAAAATGAAAGATTGAATCAGTGAGTCATTGAGACAGTCATTGTCTAAACGATACATCGAATCAATGTGTGTGTGTGTGTGATTGATTAGCCACCAATCAGAGCGCAGCTCTTCTATTGTCTAAAAATATCCGCCAATCAGAGGACAGCTCTTCTATTGTCTAAAAATATCCACCAATCAGAGGACAGCTCTTCTATTGTCTAAAAATATCCACCAATCAGTGGACAGCTCTTCTATTGTCTAAAAATATCCACCAATCACAGGGCAGCTCCTCTATTGTCTAAATATATCCACCAATCAGAGGGCAGCTCTTCTATTGTCTAAAAATAGCCACCAATCTGAGCGCAGATCTTCTATAGTCTAAAAATAGTCACCAATCAACGATCAGCTTATTTTTAGCCATCCACCACCGTATGCTATAAAAGCGATCACCCATCATATTTTTTCTTCATTCAACATGGATTACTCTAAAATCGACTCCTTCACGGACGTAAATGACTTGAACGCTTGGGCGACAGAGCGGGGCGCCTATAACGACGTTGCTATAAATTTACGCCGAATACAACTACTCGCCGATACCATCTGTCACTCCGTGCCCACCGTTTCTCAGATGCAATGCGAAGTTTGGTCTCAAACCTTCACGAATCGAGGAAATATGCTTCGCCCTCGACGCAGTCACACCAGTCAACCCATCAACTGTTCCAGATGTCAAAAAACTTTCACTCGCATGGATAAACTTTTAACTCATCAGCGAACCCATTCGAGGAAAAGGCATGTTTATGGCGCACATCATAGCAGAGTCAAGCGGATGAGAACAGACCTACCACCACATCAGTCTAAATGTAACTTTTGCGGAATCATCAAACCACTCATCACCGGAAAACCATTCTGCCACGAATGTTCGACTCAAGGGAGAGAATGCACTGCCTGTCATCGACCACTACCCGAGAAATATTTCAACGCACATTCACAGCACTGTGACAGTTGCCATAGAAAACAAGTAGGTGGAGCCAGGCCAGACACATCCGCAATGGAAGGTACTGTACACACGCATTCCATTCCTCCTTCATCCGATGATAATGTGGATGTGTTACTGATTTTTAAGAACACAGAACCAAAGCTTCGTAAGCTCATCACCGTAGACCTTGCTAAACACAGAGGCATCAAATGGTACCTTTCTTTACAAATCCGTATGGTACGACCGAACAGCGATGGGGATCCTATCTACTCCGAGCCCATCTTCCGTTGTCCCAATGCTATCATTACTAACCTATCCCAACTAGAATCTCAACTAGCTGAAGCCCTACAGAAAATTCACCATAGTTTCAGGATTATCAACATGAGGGCAGCTCGTGGCTCATAGATGAAATACTACATCTCGACATCCATCTGGCTCAGTACGTACCTTTTGATGGAAGTAGCTATATCCCCACACCTAAACCTCTAGTTGATTCTCTCTGTTTTTTATGGTCTATTTTGGCAGCCCTCTATCCAGCAGAAAATAACCCCAATCGCCCTGAGCATTATATAGCTTACATGGATGAGTTAAATGTTGAGGGTCTCGCTTTTCCCATCTCACTATCTCAGGTCGACAAGTTCGAATCCCTCAACTCCATTTCCATCAATGTATTCGGCTATGATAGAGAAGTTTTTCCCTTGCATATTACGCAACATCGGTTTGACACCCATGTGAATCTGCTTCTCATCACCAAGGAAGATAAAAGACACTTTTGCCTGATCAAGAACATGAGTCGTCTGTTGGGCAATCGTAAAAAACACAACGGTAAACAATTCTATTGCAATTACTGCCTGCACGGATTTTCTTCCCAACGCATGCTTGATGACCATCTCCCTCACTGCTCTCCTCATGGACCCCAACGGATTAAACTCCCAGAAACAATGGAAGAACAATGGTTATCATTCAAAAATATCAGGAAGCAACTCCGCGTACCCTTTGTCATCTTTGCTGATTTCGAGTGTTTCACGCGGAAAATACACTCTCAGTCCGGGTTCACCACGCAATACGAACAACACGAACCGTCAGGATTTTGTTATACGGTGGTTAGCAGCTTTACCGGCATACAGTACTCCTGCAGTTGTCTACCGTGGTCCCAATGTGGTGGAAACATTTTTGGATCGTCTCATAGAAGAAGATGATCGCATATGCAACATCTTGGAATCGGTTATCCCCATGGAGCTCACTCGAGAGGAACAACATTCCTTCACACAAGCTACACATTGCCATATTTGCGAGAAAGAACTTCACACCGATCGAGTGCGCGATCATTGCCACTTGTCTGGGAGATATCGAGGACCTGCTCACAACCAGTGCAATTTACAGTACCGCTTCAGAAGATCTACCCGACAAGAGAAGCGCCAGTTTTTCATTCCCATTATTTTGCACAACACACGAGGCTATGATGGTCATCTTATTTGTAGCATCCTGGGGAAATACAAGACCCGAAATATCTCCTGTATTCCGAACAATTTTCAGAAGTATATTTCTTTCTCTCTAGGCAATTTGAGATTTCTGGATTCTCTACAATTTCTCAACGCCTCCCTCGAAACATTAGTTGAAAATCTATCCAAGGATGGTGAAGACAAGTTCATCCACCTGCTGAGACATTTTTCCCATCCCAAACAGAGGCAGTTATTATTGAGAAAAGGGGTTTTCCCATATGGGTATTTGAATTGAATTGAATTGAATTTTTATTCACCAATCAAATGAATATGTATATACAAAAAATATGGTATAAATTATTACAAAATATGTGCAAACAATATAATCTACATGCAACGCAATAAAGTGATTGGCGGGAATAAACCCCAGGGGGCTTGTTCTATCCCTGTAGGACAAGTGGGTAGCATTTATATAAATATATATATATATATAAATATATAGTGTATAATACACATTTCTAATTTACTTTATAATATAGGGTGATTAGTGAATATTAGCTCATATTTGACAGATGATAGCAAGGTTTCAGACACTCCCCACCCAAGACGCCTTCTACAACGATCTTAAAGAAGAGCCGATTTCTGACAGTGATTATGCACATGCACACACGGTATGGTCCCAGTTTAATATTTAAACACTAGGTGACTACCATGACCTGTATTTGAAATCGGACGTTCTGTTGCTGGCCGATGTCTTCGAAAACTTTAGGGACATGTGTATGAACTATTATCATCTGGATCCTGCCCATTACTACACCTCTCCAAGACTCTCTTGGGATGCCATGTTGAAAATGACTGGCGTTCGTCTACAGCTCCTGGATGACATCGACATGTACTTCATGATAGAAAAGGATATTCGTGGATATCCCATGACCTCCAACAGGTATAGCAAAGCGAACAACCCATACCTCGTCGACTACACCCCTCTCTTACCCAACAATTACATCCTCTACCTCGACGCTAACAATCTTTATGGATGGGCCATGTCGCAGTCCTTACTCCTGCGTGACTTTAGATGGTTGAATGAACAAGAAAAGAAGTCTTTCAACGTTCAAACTATCGCTGATGATGCGGAAAAGGGGTACATTTTGGAGGTGGACCTGATATATCCAGCAGCCCTACACGAGACACATAACGATTATCCGCTTTGTCCAGAACGCCTGTCAGTGACGGATGAGATGCTCTCGCCATATTCTCTTAAGCTGAAGGAGGAGTTACAGCTGAAAGGTCGACCTATTGAGAAACTCATCTCAAACCTTCACGACAAAATTCAATACACCATCCACTACCGAGATTTGAAATTTTGTCTCAGTCAGGGTATGCAGCTGACAAAGATACACCGCGTCGTGGAATTCACACAAGCCGCCTGGTTACAACCCTACATTCAGTTCAATACTGAAAGACGTAAACAGGCAAGAAACTAGTTCGAGACCGAGTTATTCAAGCTGATGAACAACAGGTAAGCTATTTTTCCCGATTACTATCTATGTGTATTACAAATTATTTTCACTTTAAAACGCTATTTGTGTTTACCATGAATAAATACTGGATCTTTCAATCTACAGTGTGTTTGGAAAGACGTTGGAGAATGTTCGAAAAAGGATCAACATTGAACTGGTACATTCCAAGCAGAGACTGAAGAGAATGATCGCTAAGCCTACCTTTCACAGTTTCAAGATTTTCAACGAAGATTTGGTAGCCGTTCATTTGAAGACCATCAAACTAAAATTGAACAGGCCTATATACGCTGGTTTTGCCATTCTAGATCTATCAAAACTTCTCATGTTTGATTTTCACTACAATCACATCAAGCCAGAATATGGTTCTAAAGCTAAGCTCCTCTTTTCCGACACGGATAGTTTCTGCTATGACATTCAAACCCAAAATATTTACAACGACATGGCACAACGCATGTCCATGTTCGATACCAGCAACTACCAGCGGGATCACCCCCTTTACACGGCAGCCAATGCCAAAGTGTTGGGGAAGATGAAAGATGAATGTGGAGGTATACCCGTCGAGGAGTTTGTCGGGCTTCGACCGAAAATGTATAGTTTACTTTACAACGGGAAGAGAAGAATGTTTATTCAATCGAAAAAATGTTTGTACAACCATGAATCAAATTAGAAGCATAGATCATCATCTCTATACAGTCTGACTGTTAACAAACAAAGCCTCTGCTCGGCGAGTAGTTGTATTCGGCGTAAATTTATAGCAACGTCGTTATAGGCGCCCCGCTCTGTCGCCCAAGCGTTCAAGTCATGTACGTCCGTAAAGGAGTCGATTTTAGAGTAATCCATGTTGAATGAAGAAAAAATATGATAGGTGATCGCTTTTATAGCATACGGTGGTGGATGGCTAAAAATAAGCTGATCGTTGATTGGTGACTATTTTCAGACAATAGAAGAGCTGCGCTCTGATTGGTGGCTATTTTTAGACAATAGAAGAGCTGCCCTCTGATTGGTGGATATATTTAGACAATAGAAGAGCTGCCCTCTGATTGGTGGATATTTTTAGACAATAGAAGAGCTGTCCACTGATTGGTGGATATTTTAGACAATAGAAGAGCTGTCCTCTGATTGGTGGATATTTTTAGACAATAGAAGAGCTGTCCTCTGATTGGTGGATATTTTTAGACAATAGAAGAGCTGCGCTCTGATTGGTGGCTAATCAATCACACACACACACACATTGATTCGATGTATCGTTTAGACAATGACTGTCTCAATGACTCACTGATTCAATCTTTCATTTTATCATTCATTCAATCTTCCACAAAATCATTGATTCAAAGAATCATTCAATGAATTAAACAATGATACACCCGTTTAGACAATCTCTGTCTCAATGACTCACTAATTCAATCATTCAATTAACCATTCAGTGAATGCATTCAATGACTCATTCATTCAATCTTCCACAAATCACTGATTCAAAGAATCATTCAATGAATTAGACAATCATACATCCGTTTAGACAATCTCTGTCTCACTGGTTCAAAGAATCATTCAATGAATTAGACAATCATACATCCGTTTAGACAATCTCTGTCTCACTGGTTCAAAGAATCATTCAATGAATTAGACAATCATACATCCGTTTAGACAATCTCTGTCTCACTGATTCAAAGAATCATTAAATGATTTACACAATCATACATCCGCATAATGACAGATTCATTCATTCAATAATCCGCATAATGAGGGAATCATTCAAAATGACTGATTCAATCACAAAATCATTTCTAAAATGATTGATGCAATCACAAAATCACTGATTCAAAATTCATTCAATGATTTACACAATCATTCACCCGCAAAATAATAATATCACCGTTTAATTGTCAGAATTTCGTAAAAAGGTAAAGTCTAACAATCACAATATTTCCCTCAAATGATGATATTGATTTTCATATATAAAAATAGCGTTTTGTTGAAATTTAGTATCAATATATGTATGATAAACTTTCTATATCTGTATTATTGCAGGAGTTTATTGTATGTAATTTAAACAGGACGTGTGAGGAGGAAAATAAGCCATGGTGGAACAGCTGGGACATATGATGAAAAATAACGTTTACACACATATTTACATATAATATATGCGTCCATAACTATGTTTGGGGCTTATTAGGATATTAAAAGCAGTGTATAATATATAACACGCTACCCCATTGTGAAGAGTCCTTGTATGTGTAGGAATTTAGTGACTATCTCACATATCCGAGATAGTGCACGCATACAATCACTAAATTATTCAATAAAATAAATAATTACTCCACATACACATACACAAACTGATGCATTAACTCAATTACTCATCGGTCATAAAAACGCAGACACACAAATAGCTACACACACGCACACACAAACATGAGGTTGTGGAAAGATAGTTTCTGTTTTTGAGTTTGAACGGCAGCCCTTAATGAAGAGCCTTGAGATAAATAATTTTTAATATCTAAATATATATTTTCTGAATTTTGATGACAGAAGCCCGACATATTGGACATCTAAGGGTGTTGTTGTTGTAGTTTGCCGGATGAAAATTGGTTCGTACAAGGTTAAGCGTGCATGTTGCACAAAGGGGTACATGTCGACATGGATGTATCACTATAGTGACTTTGTTCTCCAACAACACCCCCACATGTGGTCGTTAGGTCGGGGAGCATCAATTCTACCCCATCGAAAAATTCTGCGTAAAATTCTTCTGAATATAGCCGCCCGAGATCTCATAGAATTCCCTTCCATAGTGACGAGCAAAATGGAATGAATAAATATTTACATCATAACTCGTCTATTATAACCAAGGCGTGGACTACTCGGTTAACATCCTATAGGTCATAAAGAAAGCCAAAGAAACCACAAAAGGGAGTGTTTACCCTATTATTGTCCCTTAGAGTTAAATGATAATATACGTGGCATGTGGCGCGCGCAAGAACATATTCAAGCATTCATTTAGATAAAAGAGTTCCTCTAAAGCTGAGAGAGAAGGTCCATTAACAAAGGACACTGTATATTTTACTCTATAGGGTTATTATATCGTGGTCAGTGAGGTATTTAATTGAAGCTATTTATCCGCTCCATACAGGTTTGAAATTCACGTAAAATATTGGACAGCTGTTAGCTATGATAATACACGTATATCATTTTGCTTTAAAACTATGGTGGATATACACAATACAGAATTTTAAGTTTTCAAAAAGATCGTAATGATTGACTGAGTATGTTATTACAGTTTATACTGATATTTTTTCAAAGAGCTAATGCCATATCCAGTCTCCCGCGTGAGTGTTATTGAGGGAGTGATCTTTTCCTTAAAAAGTTTACCACAAACACTTACAGCTGCATTCACGCCCGCCCCATAATTACCAAATGTTTAATTATTCTCAGATAGGAATGTTTAGGGTGTGATTGACGGTAATTGTCTGTCAAGAAATAACAATAGAAGTTGGATTTTCCCAATACTGTGAGCAAATACAAATTTCGTCAATTAGCTATTGATGACAATGTAGAGTATGACTCATGGCTCTTTGTTTATGGGGAGTCTATTGTTCTGCCTAGACGCGTTTATACTTGTCGAGAATTAAAGACAAAGGGACAGGTGTATTAACAATAGAACAGGGGTTTTCTGAATACTCTGAGCAAATACAAACTTCGTCAATTTAGCTATTGATGATAGCATGACTCATGGCTCTTTGAGTCTATTGTTCTGTACAGACGTGTCTATACTTGTCGAGAACTAAAGACAAAGACATAGGTGTACTAAGAATAGAATAGGGGTTTTTCCAATACCGTCAGTGTGTGGGCAAATGACTCATAGCTCTTTGTTTGTGGAGAGTCTGCATAGATGCAAGTCTGTACATGTTGAGAATACAAGACAAAGGGATAGGTGTACTAATATTAGAACAGGGCTATTCCACCAAGCGCCTCCACTCAAAGTTTCTCAAATTTGGCGATACATATCGCATGCTGATAGCAAAATACGAACGTAGCGTGCAAGATCTATGGCGCTACGTTTCGTAACATGTGTCTAATTCCGCTTAACCCGGGGCTAGGGCCGTATGAGCCCATGTACTTCAAGATCCTCATGGTACTCATATGAACAGTCACAATCAAAGCGTGGCTGAGGTACATCATTTTTAGATGACGACTCTATAACGAATATTATGGATTAAGAATACTGATCAGCGATACGGATTTGATATTTTGGAACATCATGATGCCTTGCCGGCATCATTGAAAATTGTTGACCGCTTCTCTCTTGCAGGAAACAAGCCTATGTTTATGTATACTTTTGTCTTTTTGAATTTGGTGCTAATACTGTTATATGGAAATGGAATAGGTCTTTGGATTATGGACGCGGATATTCTCTAATGGACGACGGCTGGATTATGAATGACGGACTAGACGCTTGTAATTCCCAATGATGTCAGGATCTAAAAATAGAACCGAGGTGATGCTGTATAAACAGAACTTACATATGAACACAAGGAGTATTACGTAATAAAACAATGAGCATTAGATATTAAGTAGCAGGGAATACTACATATGAAGTACCAAAACGGGGATTATTAGATATTAAGTAACAAAAACACTATTTTGGGCATTAATACATATAAGATTGTGTCAGAAGCTTGGGTGAAAATACTGTGATTTTTGATATATATAAAGTGTAGACAAAATATATTCCAGTCAAGAATACACATGTAAATACCTATGTAATCTATTTGGTGGGCCTCGAAATCCCTAAGGGAAGCGGCCCTTAAAAGTCAATAAATCAATCAAACATATGAGAGAAAAAGGACTAATACATAAGAAGTAACAAAACTGGGATTATTAGATATTAAGTAACAAAAACACTATTTTGGGCATTATTACATATAAGATTGTGTCAGAAGCAAGGTAACTTGGGTGAAAATACTGTGATTTTTGATATTGATCATGAAGTTCATGTCTCATTAAGACCTCATTTTGACATCATAATTACACGAAACATGTTTAAATGTGATACAGTCATTTAGTGTAATTTACAGCCATTCCAACAATACCAGTTTTCCCCATATAATGTCACCGGACAATGTACCTTTCCCACACGGTGAGGTAAGGCGGGTCCCAACAAGACCGGTGGACAAGAATAACAGCCGAAGTGGTCCTCCCTCACCGCTACCGCCCCAGTACGGTTAATACATTAACCGGTAAATCAACCGACAACGATGATAAACATACCTTTTAGGGACTAAAGAGATGTTCCGAAAGAGGACTTCCAACTATGCACAATTATTCTATATTTTCAAAATGCCCCTCGATATTTAGTCAATCAGTCACTTGTAAACGGTTACATGGGTCGGTCCCATTATACAGACTTAATAGTAAACATAATACAGACTGAATTTAACGAGAGGGGGAAAAATGGGTGAGTAGTATAGAAAGAAAGCAATATCATGTACGCATGATTGGACTATCCTCGCTCTAAATGAGCTACTATTGAACCGTGCGGGGGTAGACTATAATACAATTCAGACAGAATGAGTAGTAGAGAAAGCGAAAAGCGGAAACACTGTGACCTTTGCGGAGAGATCTTTAGTTATGGGATGGGACCTGTCCGCTAAACAACATGAATTATAGTATATGTGGGCAGATAAAATTTAGCTATTGATGACAATGTAGAGTATGACTCATGGCTCTTTGTTTATTGTTTATTGTTCTGTTTAGACGCGTCTGTACTTATCAAACCAGGCAGTTATAGCTGTTAAATTTAGTTCAGGGGATAATTTCGTGTATCAAGGTGAGTCCAGCCGATGACCCAGTTAATTAATGATTCAATCAATCACTGAATGCAATAATGCGCATAATGAGGGAATCATTCAGTCATTCAATAATCCTCGTAATGAGGGATTCATTCAATCTTCCACAAATTACAACACATATAAGGGAATTATTAGATATTAAGTATATGCACTGATGCAATCACAAAATCACTGATACAATCAGAAAATAACTGATGCAATCACAAAATCACTGATGCAATCATTTACACAATCATACAATCACTGATGCAATCATTTACATAATCATACAATCACTGATGCAATCATTTACATAATCACAAAATCACTGATGCAATCACTAAATGACTGATGCAATCACATAATCACTAACAATCACTACATATACTTACACATTCACAGACTGATTCATGGGAGTCCATTGTTCTGCTTAGACGCGTCTGTACTTGTCGAGAATTAAAGACAAAGGGACAGGAGTATTAACAATAGTATGACTCACCACGGGGGCACGTTTGTCGAGAACTAAAGACAAAGAAGCAGGCAATAACAAAAGAACACGGGGTTTCGCAATACTGTGGGCAGATAAAATTTTAGCTATGAAGACAATCGATAGCGTGACTCATCGCTCTTCGTCTTTGAGGAGACCATTGTTCTGCCTAGACGCGTCTGTACTTGTCGAGAACTAAAGACAAAGGAGCAGGCAATAACAATAGAACAGGGGTTTTCCCAATGATGTCATCATCTAGAACTGAGGTGTTGCTCTATAAACAGAACTTATATATGAACACAAGGAGTATTAAATAACAAAACAATGAGCATTAGATATTAAGTAACAGGGGATACTACATATTATGTGCCACCGGGCCGGCACGCAGCGCGCGCGTGTTATCCGGACGCGCGCGCGGATTATCCGGGATTGTGCGCGCGGGTCAAAGGTCACATCCAGGTCAAAAGGTCACCTTTCCGACCCTAAGGGTTTTCCCAATGATGTCATGATCTAAAAATAGAACTGAGGTGATGCTCTATTTTAAGGAGTATTATATATGAAGTAACAAAACGGGGATTATTACTTCATAAGTAACAAAACATATTATGTAAAAAAATTAGGGATTATCACATATTAAGTAACAAAAACACTATTTTGTGGAGTATTACATAATACGTTGTTTTTGAAGTCTCTAATCATCTTCTACTAGTAGGGACGCTATTCCTTCATTCCCCGTCTTCCTCAGTGCCTCCAGGAAGGCCTGAAGTGCTAACGGACCACGGCACGGTATCCGGTCGATGAGGGCTCTGTTTCGTGCCATATAGGTCTTCTCCCCCATGATATCTACCCCACTGTGTTTAGTGATTATGTTTTCCACCATGAGCAGATCACATATATCGGCCGCATGCTGCATCTCATCAATGATCTTGATACGGTGATGTAAAAGCTTAGCTCGGTCGGATGAGTCCATGGCTCAGGTAAACAGGCAGGCAGGTAGGTGAGGATGATACTGGTCAGGCAGGCTCAGGTAGGTGCTGGTCAGGCAGGCTGAGGTAGACAGGCGCAGGGTGGTGCTGGTCAGGTAGGCAGGTCCCAGTCAGGTAGGCCAATGAATGAAGCAATGGCATCAACATTCTGACTTTTTTAGGTCAATTTTTTGCTAAAACCCGGATGTTCCACAGTGCCCGGCTGTAAGATGAGGTCCCGGATGAAAAAGTGCCCGGCTGTACAACCCCGATAGAAGGACCCGGATGATAATGATAAAAACAGACAAGGACCCGGATGCAAAGAATGGAAAAAACCCCGATGAGTATCTGGATACAGGTCAGTACATGCATTCCTATAACCAGATCGAAGACCCGGATGTAAAAAATGACGTAACCCCAATAGTAGGACGCGGATATAGGTCAGACATTCCCAGACCGAAGACCCGGATGTAAAACAATGATGTCACCCCGATAGTAGGACCCGGATATTCTAGTACATTCGTATTCATCATACCATACCCAGGAGAGGTCACGCCCGATTCACGCAGACCGGAAAGGACCCGGATATAGGTCAGACTGACCGAAGACCCGGATGTAAAACAATGATGCCACCCCGATAGTAGGACCCGGATGTTCTAGTACATTCCTATTCATCATAATAATGAGACAAGGACCCGTATGTAAAGAATGGAAAAAACCCCGATGAGTACCCGGATACAGGTCAGTACATGCATTCCAGACCGAAGACCCGGATGTAAACAATGATGTCACCCCAATAGTAGGACCCGGATATAGGTCAGACATTCCCCAGACCGAAGACCCGGATGTAAAACAATGATGTCACCCCGATAGTAGGACCCGGATGTTCTAGTACATTCATATTCATCATACCATACCCAGGAGAGGTCATGCCCGATTCACGCAGACCGGAAGTGACGTCATACACTTGCGCAGATACACCTGCGAACACCACTTCCGGTTTTGTTTTCTGCGCATGCGCAGTGACGAGCCACTGGCCTCAGATGCCCTTTGTATGCTACTCGTGTCAATGCAGTCATCCGCTGTTATCAGGGAAAAATAGTATTGTGTAAGGATTAACTTGAATTATAGCGCAACCCTGGGACTGGATGATCTTTCCAGCTTGTATATCATTGCAGTGATCGTCACTGTTATGAGATATTTTGGCACAAATTAAAAGTACAATTGTTACAATACCGCTGATATACTCCCAGTTAGCGCCAATTTACCATCAATATTCAAAATACCCCCTTCTCAGACTTTCCCCCTCCCAAGCCCCCACCAAACTTCACCACTTGTCTACGCCCTTGCAGAAGTAATTTGTAAATATTCCATATAGATATAGAAAGGTTCCGGATTACAAGCGTCTTGTCCGTCAATCATAATTCAGCCGTCGTCCATTAAAGAATATCCGCGTCCATAATCCAAAGACTTTTTCATATTCCATATAACAGCATTAGCACCAAATTTAAAAAGACAATTATAATATACATAAACATACGCTAATCTTCTGCAAGAGAGAAGACATTCTGCATTTAATTTTTATCCTAGAGTGGCATCTAATTATCTATACATTTGCGTCTAGAAGTTAAAAAAGGTGATCAGGAATTTGAGCTAGACAAGGAAGTAGAATTTAGCAAAAGTAACGCAGAGGGAAAAGAGGCAGAGGAAAGAAATGAAATTAGAGGCAGAGGAGAGAAAGGAAAAGTTAAGGTTAAACAAGGGAAGAGGTAAAAATCGAACTGCTCAAATTAGAACAGTTGAGGTCAGACAAAAACTGGAAAGAGATAAAGAAAGAGACAGAGAAAGGGATAGAGAGGGATAAAGAGAGAGAGAGAGAGAGAGAGAGAGAGAGAGAGAGGAAATAGAAAGACGAAAAGAGAGCTGAGAACTCTATAGACAAATGGAGAATGGGCATGTATTGCGCATGCTCGAATCAGGAGTTAGGTCAAGGGAGATCTGGTAGATCTGAGGAAAAACTTAGCCCGGAATTCGACGTAGCTAGGAATATTAGACTGATACCTAAATGCAAGCAGGACAAGGTGGAGACGTATTTTCTGGGGGGGGGATGTTTTTTGTTTGTTTTGAGAAAATTTCCAACAGTTTGAAGTGGCCAGGAAATCCCTGGACCATGTTGCTACCAGGTGTATTTGTTTTATGTCTGGACTTTCCCAGGAGGTCATGCATGATTTAGGCATTATCACACTAGTCTACAGCCTATCAAAAAGGAGTCTGTAGCTAAGATTCATAGCGTCTCCCTTCCCTCAACGCTATGCCGACGACAAATACACTTTCCTGGTGGTAACTCGAACATCTCCGTGGCGCACTTATTATTACCTTTGCGCCCTATTGGACCTTCATTAACTTGAGAAAATGGACCGCCATGAATAAAAATACCATAATCGATGTTGTGATCATCATCCCCTGTATACACGGGGTCTATTATGACGGAAATGCCCATCTTCTTGACCCTCGATTTCAGGTGATTTTGAGGCTTCATCGAGATAAGTTTAACGTCTGTAATTAATATATCACCGACGAAGGGCCATTTAATCTGCCATTTCTGTATTTTTATTCATGGCGGCCCATTTTCTCAAGTTAATGAAAGTACAATAGGGCGCAAAGGTAATAATAAGTGCGTCATGGAGATGTTCGAGTTACCAACAGGGAAATGTATTTGTCGTCGGCATAGCCTTGGGAGAAGGGAGACGCTATGAATCTTAGCTAAGGAGTCTGTAGAACGATATCACCAGATATGGTAAAATCTAATGTTCTCGAGTAGTCCCGGCATCACTGAAAACTGTTGACCGCTGATCTTGTAGGAAACTAGCCTATATATTATGATTGTAGTTTGTTTTTATTTTTAGCCCACCATCACCAGATGGTGGGCTGTTCAAATCGCTTTTCGTCCGTGGTCCGTCGTCCGTCCGTCGTCCGTCCGTAAACAATTCTTGTTATCGCGATTTCTCAGGAACTACTGGATGGATCTTTCTCAAATTTGGTACACAGATTCCCCTTGGAGTCTAGTTGTGCAAGATACCTTTTTCGGTCCGATTCGAAAATCCAATATGGCCACAAGGCAGCCATCTGGGATTTCCCCATGAAACCTTGTTATCGCGATTTCTCAGGAACTACTGCATGGATCTTTCTCAAATTTGATACACAGGTTCCCTTGGGATCTAGTTGTGCAACATACCTTTTCTCGTCCGATTCGAAAATCCAATATGGCCACAAGGCGGCCATCTTGGATTTCCCCATGAAACCTCGTTTTCGCGATTTCTCAGGAACTACTGCATGGATCTTTCTCAAATTCGGTACACAGGTTCCCCTTGGGGTCTAGTTGTGCAAGACACCTTTTCTGGTCCGATTCGAAAATCCAATATGGCCACCAGGCAGCCATCTTGGATTTTCCCATGAAAATTCGTTATCATGATTTCTCAGGAAGTACTGCATGGATGTTTCTCAAATTTGGTACACAGGTTCCCCTTGGGGTCTAGTTATGCAAGATACCTTTTCTGGTCATATTGGCTTTTCAAATCGGATTGGATTTCCCCATGAAACCTTGTTATCGCGATTTCTCAGGAACTACTGCATGGATCTTTCTCAAATTTGGTACACAGGTTCCCCTTGGGATCTAGTAGTGCAATACTCCTTTTCTGGTCCGATTCGAGAATCCAATATGGCCACCAGGCAGCCATCTTGGATTTCTTCATGAAAATTTGTTATTGTGATTTCTCAGGAAGTACTGCATGGATCTTTCTCAAATTTGGTACACAGGTTCCCCTTGGGATCTGGTTGTGCAAGATACCTTTTTCGGTCCGATTCGGAAATCCAATATGGCCACAAGGCGGCCATCTTGGATTTCACAATGAAACCTTGTTATCGCGATTTCTCAGGAACTACCGCATGGATCTTTCTCAAATTTGGTACACAGCTTCCCCTTGGAGTCTAGTTGTGCAAGAGAACTTTTCTGGTCCGATTGGAAAATCCAATATGGCCACCAGGCAGCCATCTTGGATTTTCCCATGAGAATTAGTTATCGTGATTTCCCAGGAAGTACTGAATGGATCTTTCTCAAATTTGGTACACAGGTTCCCCTTGTGGTCCAGTTGCGCAAGATACCTTTTTTGGTCCGATTTGAAAATCCAATATGGCCGCCAGGTGGCCATCTTGAATTTTCCCTTGAACCATTGTTATCGTGAATTCTCAGGAAATACTTCATGGATCTTTCTGAAGGGGCCTAGTTGTGTAGCCCAGGAATGGCTGTAGTCTCGAATGGCTGTGTAACGCCCACCTACACAGCAAAGGTTCTATAGCTACTAGTTGTGCAACATACCTTTTTTGGTCCGATTCGAAAATCCAAGTTACGGTTCAAATTAATACGGTATTCCCGAGTTGTGACGTTGCATCACAAGAGTAGGCGGATCAAACGGTAGGGCATATTCTATATATTGACTTTTGAAAATATTCATACCTTCACCTTCTATATCAAGGAGTTCAAATGATTCCGAATTAAAATGTATTTCTTCGAATTTTAAATCAGTTTTCTTTAGTCCATGTCATTGCAAGTGAACTGCCCCACCGTCTCGTCTGCCGACGGGTCGGCTACACGAAGAGACGTCACTCTTGTGACACAACGTCACAACTCGACAACTGTAGACTACTGCGTGTTTCGATCCAAGAGAGATAATCAGGATTCAGACACTTTCAAAGTTTCAACATTACTGCACAGACCAGATCCCTTCAGTATTAAGTTTTGTACCATCTTACTATTTTCGAGCATGGTATCTTAAAAGAGACAACTCAAACTAGCCCAGTAAACAGAACAGAATTAGCATTCTTTCCTAATTATAAAATCTTAAGTATGTTTCATAGGTCATGCGAAAGTGTCACAGAGATTTGTCTTCGCTTCCAGTACTCAATGATGACATGGGCGAAAAAAAAATACTACAAAATGAAGATGAAGGATCCTCTGGACATTCACTTTCAGATTAACTTTGCTCATTTCACTTGTACTATAACGACCGACATCAAGTACAGTTTCTAGAAATCTTGAAACTTAATATCTTGGTGTTTTCCAGTGTCCCTTTTTCGATCTTTTTCGCTCAAATTCGAAATTCTGCAAACAAAATCGTTCGTTTGTTCTTTGTAACAATGGACAAAAAGATCCTCTTGTCATTAGCTTACAATTATCGGACAACGGTGGGCGCCAAGATCCTTCAGGATCTCTCGTTATCTTTTAATTCGATGCTAATGCTGTTATATGGAATATGTTTTTGGATTATGGATGGGGAAATACTTTAATGGACGACGACTGAATATTGAATGACGAATTTGTTCTATTTGCTAAAATGGACATACCCAATGAGTCAACAGGCCTTAACGCATTTGATCTAGTCTATGTACCAGTACATTAAAGATAACATTAGAGATAACAGAAGAAAAGTTTCTTTAGTGAGTCTGGCGAGACTGTAGACCTCTTGGACTACGTATCTGCCGTCAGCGAAAGACTCTAGTAGGGATGCGAAATAGCCAAACGACATTCTTCTCAAAAGGTCATCAAAACCCGATTTGACACCAAGGCCAATTTCGTGCACGTTGTCATGGAAAAAGCGTCTTATTACACCTGCAAGGTGAGTCGCCGAGAGATAAGTTTAGTGAACTTTAATTACATAGAGAAGAAACTTTCTGCAGTCAACTATTATCACATCTGCATGCTCAAGAAATATCACGAACGTGAACCAGGACTATCGGTTGGGTAGTTAATGTAGTTAGTCAGGTAGACTCAAACAAAACTGAAGAACTTAACAATACAAGCTTAGGAGATTCTCATATGGAACCATTGGCAGCAAAACTGTCAAACTCCCTTGACAGTAAATTGAAACATTTATCTAAGCAGAAGAGATCGGACATTAAGGATTTGCTCCATGAATACAAACTCATGTTATGACAAGCCAGGATGTACCCCTATTCTGTCAATGATTGCGTTTGTAGGCGATCAGTGAGATATGTTAAAAGTGGGAACATTAACGACGTATGGTGATTACAAAGTAATCATATGACTTCACAGGAAAGCCTCCCTCGGCACCTCACATTCAGACTAGAATTCGCAGCATTCTAAGACCTAGCCTTTGTATTTCAGCCGTGCTTTTATTGCAGATGTTCATGTTGCATCTGATTGCAGCTTAATCCCGAGTAGCTAGAGCTCATCTATTGTACTCGTACATAAAGCACATGGTTCACCAAGGTTCTGTATATATTATATTATATAAAAGGTAAACACTGTGACACACATGGATTCCTATCTGCTTCCTAGAATCGAAGACTGTATTGAAAGGTCAGTCAGGATGCCTGTGACCAAGATAGACTTGCGAAAAGACTAATGGCAGTAACTTTGTCTGACAGGGCTAAAGAAATATCTGCGTTTGTAACATCGGCTGGTTTATACAAGTGCAAGCTCATGTCATTTGGGGTGAAAAATGCTTCTGCCAATTTTCAACCTTTAATTAATCAGGTCATAACCGGACTGAAGCATTGTGTTGCATACACTGGTGATGTATTGATTCATAGTGACATCAGTCCAATGGACTTTGTAGTCTTGGCTTTCAACTGAACTGGCGTCCCTAAAGGAGGACATTAATCTTTTTGGTGCATATTTTTATAATGTGAGCTAGACAACATAAACATTCATGGGTACATGATATAGAGAATTTATTGAAAACATTGCTGTATTTATTCCCTCGCAAGCGCGACTGAACAATTTAAATAAAGCTTACAAACGCTTGTTAGGATAAATGGCAGAAAAGTATCAAACTGCCAGATTGCAATCATCTTCTAGACAGGCCTTCTATTCTCAATATTCAGGAACTAAGTTAAGGATCTACCAACTTTTTACGACCTATTTGAGATTACAACCGTATTTGTTAGATATACTATTTAAGTAGAGGAATGTAGATTCCTGTACTAACATAATCTGGAATAAGTGTGCATAAATTAGAATTTGAAAACGGCAGATACATTGTTGCAGAAACTTATAAAACAGGGCTATTCCACCAAGCGCCTCCACTCAAAGTTTCTCAAATTTGGCGATACATATCGCATGCTGATAGCAAAATACGAACGTAGCGTGCAAGATCTTTGGCGCTACGTTTCGTAACTTGTGTCTAATTCCGCTTAACCTGGGGCTAGGGGCCGTATGAACCCATGTACTTCAAGATCCTCATGGTACTCATATGAACAGTCACAATCAAAGCGTGACTGAGATACATCATTCTTAGATGACGACTTTACAACGAATATTATGGATTAAGAATACTGATCAGCGATACGGATTTGATATTTTTGAACATCATGATGTCTTGCCGGCATCATTGAAAACTGTTGACCGCTTCTCTCTTGCAGGAAACAAGCCTATGTTTATGTATACTATGATTGTCTTTTGAATTTGGTGCTAATACTGTTATATGGAAAATGGAATAGGTCTTTGGATTATGGACGCGGATATTCTCTAATGAACGACGGCTGGATTATGAATGACGGACTAGACGCTTGTAACAGGAAGGAACTTCTCCCACAATGGAGCGGTATGCAAGAGGTGGGAAAAATTAACGCCTGGCGACTAAAAAGCAACCATATGGCCTAACATTCATTACAACACATATAAGGGAAGTGGGAAGAGGTGCCGACATACTGACTGCGTCACATGACTTCACAGAATAGTCTTCTGGTAAACCTATTCTAAAGCACATACCAAGAATCTAACGATTCGTGATATGTTTTGTATCTCAGGTACGCTTTTATTGTACCTGTTCATGTGGCAACTTGGATGATATGACCACACGGCCCCTAGCACCGGCATAAGCGGTATTAGATACAAATCTAGAGAGCTACGATGGAAATGCTCTGACAACTCGTATACTGGTAATTGGTGAGCTGTTTCGCTGTGACAACTCGTACATTGGAGATTGGTGAGCTGTATCGTCGTCAGATGTAAATGACGGCATTTAACACAAAAGACTAGTCTGTAATGCCCGATGTCGACCCAGCATCCGAGAATACGGTGGATTCTCGAAAGTATCATTAGTATCTCAGCCGCGCTTTTATTGCAATTGTTCATGTGGAGATTATGAAGTATCCACACGGCCCCTAGCACCGGCTTAAGCGAAATTAGATACGCTAGCTCTGGAGCTGTGATGACATATGAGCTCAAACAACTCATCTGATGTTAATGGATGAGCACCGTGGACGTCCGATGGAGTAAACGCCTCAACATGAGGTAAACCTGGTAAATGCAAGAATACCTAGAAAAACTAACCTGTAATGTTCGACATGAGAGACATGTACAGAGGGCGGGCCTCGGGGGACTAACAGTCCGCCAGCAGAATCCTACCATATACAGGTAATAAATTGGAGCGATATGCAAGAGGTGGGGAAAATTGACGTCTGGCGACTAAAAATTAGGAAAGCATCCCTCGGCACCTAACATTCATACCCGAGAATATTTGGAATTCTCGGACGTAGCCTTAGTATCTCAGCCGCGCTTTTGTTGCAGATGTTCATGTGGAGACTATGAAGTATCCACACGGCCCCTAGCACCGGCTTAAGCGAAATTAGATACGCTAGCTCGGGAGCTGTGATGACATATCAGCCCAAACAATTACTCATCTGATGTTAATGGATCAGCATCATGCCCTAACACAATTGAAGATGAAATTCATGTATTACTAAAATGTCAAAATTACATGTCCGTGAGATCAATAATGAATCCTTTAGTTGGACCGAAATGCCCAAGCGTCAGTGCTGTATCTACTACTGACAAATTCATCTGATTAATGAGCTTCGAGGACAACTTTGTAGGCTTTGTAGTTATAGTTATAAGATTGATAGCAGGTTTGATTTGATAATAAATACCAACATTGTTTTAAAATGTTTCATATTTATTGCTCAAATCTTCACCTGCTATCAATGTATGCCAGACTCCCAACAGAGGAGGTTGGGGAGCCGGTCTTGCAGTCTCGTATTTGGATTGTGCGGAGCACGCCTTGTTCTGATTTTCTATATCTGGTATGCTCAGTAATATCCTGATAATTCCCATGTCGTATAAAGGCGTAGGGAGCTCAAGGAATTACAAGTAATACGATGAAAGGTGGAGTAATGTGCCGACCAAATCTCCGTTTACTTATCGCCAGATAATCAGATGCCATCGTGATGCATTGAAGTCCCTTTGTCTCCGGCATGGTATGCTTTTCATGCTTACCGAAGTGTCGGGATCTTGCTTGCTTGAAACGCCCCCCCCCCCTCTTCTTTTGATGGAAGTAGTGGATTATGCGTTGGGCTGCAACTATTGGGCCCAACGTAGTCACCCTATCTGTTTGTACAGACATGTCTTTAAGATAAAAGTCTGCGAATGTAGAATTCATTGTCCAAGCGCAAGCGTCGACAATATCGTTCAACGATAAGTTTTTCCATAGTGACCAGGATGTCGCGATGGCTCTAATCTCATGAAGGCAGCGATCGTGTTCTTGGTAATGTCAGCCGATGCGCCTGGTTGTAGTGATAAGAAAAGGAGACGTCTGGAGCCTCTTGTTGGATCTGTTCTTTGCAAATAGTGACGCAGAGCTCTGACTGGACATATGAGCCTATCCTCCTCCAGCGGACCCACGAAGTCGGTCAGTGCTGGAATCTGGTACAGTCTCTTGGCGCATGGTCTCTGGCGTGTGGACTCGTTCTTGGCGATGAACTCTGGGATCGAACGAAAATATATGGTTGACCAATCTGCCGTCCATGTCAGGGAACTGCGTTCCAATGCGTGAAGCTCCGATATTCTGGTGGCTAGAGCGAACGCTGTTAGGAAGGCCATCTTATAGGACAGGGCCTTGATTGTAGTGGACTGTAATGGCTCAAACGGTGGACGTAAAAGTGCACTTAGTACCACGCCCAGGTCCCATTTCGGTAGTAGTTGACGTGTCCGGCGAGACTGCAAGGCGAAAGACTGGAGAATAGCCGAAATGTTTGAATCTTGTCCAATGTCGATTCCGGAGTTCAATATAAGGAAGCTTGGTTGAAATCTCTTATCCTGATGCAAGTGTAGAAGGAAATCAGCTATTGTTGGAACAGAGGCAGTGTTGGGATCGATGTCTCTGGACCAACACCATGTGCAGAAGTAGGTCCATTTGGACTGGTATAGTTGTGAGGTCGATGGTCTGTTCACTGCCACCATCGCCTCTGCAGCAGGTCCTGAAAAGCCCTGGTCTACGAGGGAATCCCCGATAGTCTGCAAACGTGAAGCTTGAGCCACTGCGGGTCGTGGTGTAGAACGCCGTGCCACTGGTCTAGTAACCTGGGCCACGGAGGCAGTCGACGAGGCATGTCGGTTAGAAGTCGCACCAATGACGGTAACCACGGACAGTGCGGCCACCACGGTACTACGAGCAGGATAAGGCAGCTGTGCTCCGTGATCTTGGTCAACATCTCTTGTATAAGCGCTATCGGTGGGAATGCTTAAGCGAGCAGGTTCTCCTAGCTGATTGACATTGCGTCGACCGCCCAAGCTTGCGGGTCGAGAATCGGGCTGACAAATGTCGGTAACTGGGCATTGTATCTCGTCGCAAATAGATCCACTAGTGGCTGTTCCCAGATCGATGCTAGTTGACAGAATGCTTATGTGTGGAGATGCCACTCTGTCTGCAACAACTTGTCCGGCTGAGAAAGACTGTCTGCGATGACGTTTAGGTGTCCGGGTACATGCTGGGCTCGGATCTGGCACTGATGATTCTGTGCCCAAGCGAAAAGTGTCCATGTCTCGTGGAACAGAGCCTGGGATTTCGTCCCCCCCAACTCACTAATGTTGTGTTGTCTGTGGCAACCAGGAGTGACTTGGTTGATAGTTGAGAGTTCCAGTGGACGACTGCCATGTTGACTGCAGACATCTCCAGTACGTTGATGGGCTGCGTCCTCTGTTGTGGAGACCACCTGCCGGATAGTTTCAAGTCTCCCAGGTGAGCTTCCAGCCCGTCAGTGATGCGTCGGAAAAAGATTCATCTCCGGCTGAGGCCATCGGAACAGAATCCCGGACATTACATTTTCCCTGGACTACCACCATCTGAGGGATTGATGAAGATGTTCCGTGACCGGGACCTGAGGATTGATGGATGACGCTCGCAGGTACAGTTGTAGATAAAGCTGTAGCGGCCGTACCTGTGTTAGGTCCTGGGCAGATGTTAACAGTCCCAATTTTTTGATGAGAAGTTGAATTCAGTCCTCCGGCGGCAGGATGATCTGTTCCTGTGTATCGAAGACCGCTCCGATGTACTGCCGCCTCAGAGCGGGTTCCGGCTCCGACTTCGTTGGATGTGGTATAAACCACGGATATTTGAGGACCTGGATGACGAACTGTATCTAAGACTTCAGTACCGACATCTCTGACCCCCAGATGAGGATGTCGCCGATATAAGCCTCTATGCTTATTCCCCTCAGATGAAAAAACGCCATGCTTGGTGATGTGATGCGGGTAAAGCACCAGGGAGCGATTCTACCCGAATGGTAGAACCTGCCACTCGAACCGTCTCCCCGCGATGATGAAGCGGAGATACCGACGATGATGCTGATGTATGAAGATAGGTGTCCTGAAAGTCGCTGGAGGCTATCCAATCCTCCGGTTGTAGGCGAGAACGTAATGATGGAACCAATGTCATCTTGAAACGTGGAGGTGGCGCTAGTGTGTCGTTGAGTCGCCGTAGGTCGATTATCGTGTGGAGTTGGTTCGTTCCCTTTTTTGAAACGAGGAAGACGGCTGTAAAAACCCGCACTTTCTTCTTCCATGGGTAACTCGCGAACGGCGCCCTTGTCTAGTAAAACCTCTACGAATTCTAGTAAGGTCCGCACATGTTCCGGACGAACTGGGAGGTATGATGGCTTGGGTCTGGTGATGACCTTGGGATACTCGAGAAAAGTAAAGAAGACTCCGTCTCTGAGTGATCTGGTGACCCACTTGTCTGTAATAAGCTCCCAATTCCTCCAGAAGATCTGCAGATGCCCGCCTACAACCGGTTGAGTGAAGACTTGAAACTTGGGAAGGAAGAAAGAATGACTGGTAGTTAATGTGAGGCTGAGAACCGTCAATTCCGGCATTCGGGCTTGCCCCTGCCCCGGTCGGAGGATTTGCCTCTGTTATCCCGAAAGTGACCTCTTCCGTAAGAGCGAAAACTACTCTGAGTGTCCTGATTGGGTAAGTTGCCCGAGTTCTGACGTGGCGAGGCGTCAGAAACCGCAGGAGATTGCACTGCTGGAGGAAGAATACGCTCGGTAATAGACTTAGCCTCCGAAGGTACTTGAAAAGATAAATGCCGATCCTTAAGTCCGAGTCCGGAATCCGGTTTAGATTTTGTAGGTACCTCCTGGTGACTAGACTTGCGGGGCTCCTGGTCATCCCTGGGTTTTGACGAGGAACGGTGACGACGGTGGCGTTCTCTCCTACGTTCCTCGTAACCCGTGTAGCCCCTGGATGTATCCCTGGAACGGCGTGACTTTCGACTTCTGGAACGTCGGGGATAGAAATGATCGTGAGTCCAAGCCCTGTCTCTGTAATCCCGATAACTGTAGGTAGGTGTCCGACTTTGCAGCCTATAACGATCTTTACTCCTATCCCGCTGGGAATACGGCGTCCGGGTCCGATTTTCGATGACGTGGTCTCGGACTCCCGCTCTGGTGTTCGGGTTCGTGTCGGCTTGGAGCTGGATTCCTGTTATGGGGTCCGGGTCCGGTTTTTTTATTTCCCCGACGATGTAGACTTGAAGTCCTGATCTGGTTCCCGGTTCCGGACTTTAGTCTTGTCCACTATCAGACCGAGACCCCGCTCCAGATCTGTATTTAGTAGTCATGTCTGTAGTCTTGACTGGCTTAACCGGGGTCCCGGTGGATGATGAGCGGGACCTGGCTCTAGAGGAGTGTTCCCGGTCATCAGAAGAAGTGCCAGGGCTGCGGTAATGACCACGGGACTGTCTCTTCTCCGGCGAAGAACTTGAGCTGAAGTGGTGTAGATGTTTTCGCATTTGTGTACACTTCGCCATCCATAAGATGGCTTGCGAATTGTGTGTCTCAATTATCGCGGAGCGATATCCGGTACTTTACCGTATTCTGTTCGGCCTTCATCCGGCGGAGAACAGACTCGAGAAATCTGATAAATTATAGGTTTTCATACCACTTCGGAAACAGATATTGCCTGGGCTTACAAAATATATAGATATGAATAACTTTTGCATCATCCAAGAGGTATGGTAGATCTGTAATTTTGAACAAATAGGACATCACATATGACTCAAAAATGGCGGGTTACGTCGGTAGACTTCAGCTGATTGGCTGACGTGGTATTGATTTCTGAAAATTCCCTCTTACAGTTGCCGAAAGTAGGCTGAAAATGGATACACACGATCCCAGGGTCAGTCTTACCGCGTATAGATGACCTATATGGTTACAGGTTGGATGTTTTCCATCACCGGGATCAGAGTCCCGGTAATGAGTACGTCCCCGGGTCCCGTCCGAGTCTTCATAATATTCTGAGTGGTGACTGGTGACTGGGGCCTGGGTCCGGGCTTCCGTACCTTTGCTCTCCCAAGATGCATGTCGGCACTGTTACGTGGGTGCTTTCTTCCGGACTTTTCGCCGACTGCAATACTTTCCCGCTTGATGGAATTCGGGAGCTTGCTTGAACTTGACTCTCTGCGCAATCAGATCTTCGTTGAGAGACAGATCTGTAAATAATGCCTGCGTAGCTCCGTGTTTTTCGGCAGGACTCCTCATGATATCGGCGGCCGCCTTTAGGAGTACCTTCCGTCGAGCAGTAGCATATCTGTGCCAAGTTATGTCGTCCCAATCTGCACACTCACGGCAGGTGACTTGTCTGTAACAGATTTGCGCTCGACATTTAAAACAAAACTAGTGTGAGTCCTCTTTGGGCTTGACGACAGGATTCACAACGTTTATTGTGTTTGTTAGATGGGGTGACTTTAGATTCAAGAAATAAACCCTAGGGTGCGTCTTAACAACCAAAAGTGTACTTGACAGGGGACTCTTATCCAAAACGCGTCTTGCAACAGGAAAAAGACGATGGACATGCGCGGAGGCATGCCACCTAGCGGACATTCAGGGGAGATAATTTCTGTTGCAGGAGATCTGAAAACAGGAGGAATATGGCATACATTGATAGCAGGTGAAGATTTGAGCAATAAATATAGAAGTTGTATGGGGGTGGTAGCTTTCTGCTGATAGTAATGTAATGTGCTTCTTGTTCTTAACAAAAGAGCTAGACGGCTTATCCCACTGTGCCCCATGTCCCACTGTATCCCAATCTCCCCTACTGGTTATTTTCTTCAAGGGAGAGAAGTTATGATACCCTACTCTTGCCCTCCTTTAATTTCTCAATATTAAACATTTATAATCAATGTTACTACTTATTATCAAATCAAACCTGCTATTGCTATGCCTATATCTTCCGTAGGAGATTCCATTTGCAGAATAAAAGTTATCTCCCCTTAGGGAGCTCAGTCGGGTTACTCTGCTCCATGTGCTCACATGAAAACCTCCTCTTTCTACTACTGCAGCCTATAGTGTGTGTCTATGCAAGGCCGTAGAGTTAGGGGTAGGATGGGTGGGTAATCAAAGCAATAGCAGGTTTGATTTGATAATAAATAGTAACATTGATTATAAATGTTTAAGCTATGCCACACTACCAACAGATGGAGGTAGGGACCTCAGCCTTGTTGTAGTTCCTGTAGTTTAGCAGACTAACCGCTGAGATGATCACGGATGTGGCACACTAATATTCAACCAGACGCTGTGAGTACTCGTGGAGTAAAATCACCAACAGATTGTGGATGTGGCCACTAATTACTTGTCCTTTGAAACCGTGATCGTGGATGTGGCACATAATATTACCCGACGAGGGAACCCGGGCCGGCGGCGCTGTGGGTATTCGTGTGGTAAGCAATGTAAAACGGAAAAAGGGTGATGTACATACCAGGCAACTATCGAATACAAGATGTCCATCTTACACCATAGTCTTAATTGCCGTCTTACGCCAACGCTCTGTACTTTAACCCTTGTTACGGACACAAATATACCTAAAAGTAATACTCACCGATGTGTCAGGTCTTGTAAGATGCCTTGTGAGTTGACTACTGGCTGACTTGCTGTGACTAGCTGTGACTAGCTGCGATGACGCTGTAAGTTGGCCAACTGGCTGACTTGCTGCGATGATCGGTGTTAACCCCCCTTGTTTGGAAAAGCTACTGGATCACATGCTGGGCAGCCACCAGCGGCCCAAGTGTGGTCACTCTATCTGATTGTACTGACATGTCTCTCAGATAGAAGTCGGTAAAAGTTGAATTGGCACCCCAAGCACAGGATTGGAAAATGTCATCCAAGGATAAGTTCTTCCATAAAGGCCATGATGTAGCGATGGCATGAATTTCATGGGAAGAAGCAGAGGCCAGAAGTGGGGGCGCATCAAGGTCGAGTTGATATGTCCACTTAATGGTCTTCTTCAACCAAGAAGGCACAGTATTCTTGGTGATGTCACGAACTGCAGCTGGCTGAAGAGACAGGAATAACAGTCGACGAGATCCCCGAACAGGATCGGTACGAGTGAGGTAGTGACGCATAGCTCGTACAGGACATAACAGGATGTCGTCATCAAGGCCACGAACGAAGTCTGTTAATGCAGGGATAGAGTACAAACGTTGAGCACAAGCACTTTGGCGCACAGCCTCATTTTTGGCGATGAACTCTGGAACGGGACGGAAAGAGATGCGAGACCAATCTGCCGTCCAGGTCAACAACTTCCTCTCCAGGACGTGAAGCTCGGATACTCTAGAAGCCAAAGCCGACAGGAAAGCAGTCTTGTAGGAAACAGCTTTAATAGAGGCTGACTGTAGAGGTTCGAAATGTGGACGAAGAAGAGCACTAAGAACCACTCCAATATCCCACTTCGGTAACAGTTGTCGAGTAAGGTGAGACTGTAATGTGAAGGCACGTAGGAGAGCAGAGATGTTGTCATACTGTCGATGCCGGTTGAAAGACGTAAAACCCTAGCCAAAGCTGACCGGCACCCCTCAATGGTGCTGATTTGAAACCTCCTATCTCGATGTAGGTGAAGGAGGAAGTCAGCTACTAAGGAAAGCGAGGCAGTGTCGGGATCTGTCACGTTCTCGGCACCAGGAGACAAAATAAGCCCACTTAGATTGATAGAGCTGCGATGTGGAAGATCGATTGGCTGAAACCATCGTCTCTGCAACTTCTGCTGAAAACTGTGAGTGCACTCTGGATAGTCTGCAGACGTGTAAGCCACCGCGGGTTGTGATGAATTATCCCATGCGGTTGACGCAACAGGCTGGGCCAAACTGGAAGGTGTCATGGAGGGGCGGTGAGAAGTGGAACCAGAGCCGGAAACCGCGGACAACGAGCAGGATGACGCAATCGTATTGAGCATCTTTTGAAGAACTTCCTGAAGCAGGGCAATGGGAGAGAAGGCATATGCAAGGAAGTTGCCCCAGCTGATCGATAGAGCATCGATGGCGAAGGCTCGAGGGTCCAGAATCGGGCTGACGAAGAGGGCGAGCTGTGCATTGTTCCTCATCACAAACAGATTGATCGAGGGGGACTCCCAAATGCTGGTGATGCGATGGAAGATCTCCGGATGAAGCTGCCATTCGGTCTGAAGCACAGTGTCGGGACGAGAAAGGTGATCCGCTAAGACATTGAGCCGACCCGGAATATGGCGAGCAGTGAGATGGCAGTGATGTATCAGAGCCCAGTCGAAAAGATCCCACACCAGACGAAACGTTGAGAAAGATCGGGTGGTACTCATCTTGTTGATGTGAGCAATGACAGTAGAGTTGTCCATTGCGATGAGAAGGGACGAATTCACGAGACGACAACTCCAATGCTGAACTGCTAGGATGACTGCCTTCATCTCCAGAAAGTTGATATGAAGTCTGGCATCCAACATCGACAATCTGCCGGACACCTCTAGGTCGTCCAGATGGGCTCCCCAACTGGCCTCGGAAGCATCAGTGTAGAGATGGTAATCCGGAGTCGGAGGTCGGAACGTAACTCCCCACATGACATTGTGGCGGGACTGCCACCAAATCAGATGTGGATGTAGAGACGTCAACACCGGCACTAAAGGATTGAGAGATGACGTCAGAAGATAAGGAGACAGATGGTACTGCAGTGGCCGAACTTGGAGACGTCCGTAATGAGTAAGGTCCTGCGTGGATGTGAGTAGCCCTAGAAAGCTTTGCCAAAGCCGAAGAGGCTGAGAAGTTGATGACAAAAACCTTAGTACCAACGTCTGAATTTTGGTCCAGCGGTCTTCCAGGGGATGTACCAATTGATGGACAGTGTCGATAACTGCCTCAATGTAACGACGAAGTTGTGCTGGAACCAACTCTGACTTTTGAGGGTGAGGAATGAACCCGAGATGTTGCAGAATGAGCAGAGTGAACCGGATCTGAAGAGACTTGTCCGCCGCCCACATGAGGATGTCGTCTATGTAAACCTCGATGTGAATGTAGATGGAGAAACGCCATGGGGCGATGTCGACTCCGAACGGGAGGGCTTGCCACTCGAACCGACGACGGTAAATCGTAGGAAACGCCAATGATGAGGATGAATGGATATATGGAGATATGCGTCTTGCAAATCGATGGAGGCCAACCAATCCCGGTGATGTATGTGGGCCTGGATCAATGAAACTGACATCTTGAAATGAGGCGGTGGTGACAGGTGAAGTTTGTTGAGCCGCCTGAGGTCGATGATCATATGCTTTTGATAGGAATCTTTCTTCGGTAGAAACCGATGCTGTCCTCGGCTTGAGGTAACTTTCTGATCGCACCCTTGGAGATGAGCGTGGCGACAGAAGAAAGAAGCATCTGAACGTATCCTGCGGGAACTGGCAGAAGTGAAGGACGAGGTCGAGAGATGAGTCTGGGTTGGACTGGAAGTCGAAGTGGAATCCATTTCTTAATGTCGTCTGTAATGAGCTGCCAATTCTCCCAGAAGTGTTGAAAACGGCCGCCGACGACCTGATGACTGAAAGGACGGAAGGCGGGCAGATGAAAGTCTGTGATATGAGGATGGGAGATGGAATGCAGATAGTCACTTGTTGGAAGCACCTCTCCCCCTGAAAGACTTCCCATGCGTGGCGTGTCGACCACGGGAACGTGAAGACTTGTCGAAGGTACGAAAATTACCAGGAGGAAAACCCCCTCGCTGGGTGGTCCTGGATGCTGGATTCCGATTTGACCTCTGCTCAAAGGAAAACGCTGGATGCCGAGCCGCTGCGGAAAGGAGTCTAGAAGTCCTCTCCTCACGAATACCAGGCATGACAGACTCGATAACGTTGTTGAAGACAAACTTAGAAGTTAACGGCTGATGCAACAGTTGGTTTTTAGCAAAAACTGGAACTTCGGATTTGGTGTCGCGAAGCAATGCTCTTCGCTGCGCTTGAAGAAGTGAGACATAAGAAAAAGCCCCTGCCTCGATGACATGACGATTAGACTTGTTGAGTGTGTCAATAAAACCCTGTAAGTAGGTGAGGCGACCAGGAGACAAAAGAGCCGAACCATCAGGTCGGAGTATGGCAGGATCTAATGTAAGACGAGATGTAGCAAATAGAAACCAGTCGGTGTACGACGTAATACGTTGAATGGCAAGCAACATCCCCAGAAGATTATCAACAACTTTCACGGGGAACCCAAGGGAAGACGATTTAGAAATCTTCAAAACTTGATCCAAATCCCGATCACATCTCGGAGGTTTGTCTGGAAGAACGCCATCATGGAGTTGGTAAAACGAAAATGTGGGTTTCTTAAACTTGTTGTCGTCCTCCAGCTGATGATCAAAGACAACACAATTAGACGCCCAAGTCGTGGGACGGTGCACAAGTAAAGGATGTCGCCGGCGAGTCGGACGAAATGGCGGAAGAAGCCGCTGTCGCACACTTAACTCTAAAACGAGAAGATGAAGAGACAGCAGTAGTAGTAGGTTCGGGCATCTCAGGAACAAGAGCCAAAAGAGCCGCCATTTTGTCTGCAAACGATAACGAAGACGCATCTACAGATTTGTCAGAAAAAGGCGAAGAATCCAGACAAGAAGACGAAGACGCCGAAGTCGAGCGACGTTCAGGAGAACAGTCGTCGGGACCTCGATGAGAAGCAGACAACAAACGATCAAGAGGATGATCTAGAAATGGTGTCCGGGAATGTCGATCTTGAAGACCTCGATAAGGAGGTGTAAAAGAACAACGTGGTGAACCAAGAGCACGGGAACCGCTTTGTGGTGTACGGGAACGATGAACAGGTGTATAAGAACAATGTGCCGACGTACGGGAACGGCGTTGTGGCGTACGAGAATGACGTACGGGTGTATGAGAACGACGTGCCGACGTGCGGGAACGGCGTAGAGGCATACGGGAACGACGAACAGGTGTATGAAAACGACGTGCCGACGTACGAGAACAACGTAGTGGCGAACGAGAACAACGTACAGGTGTATGAGAATGACATGACGGCGTACAGGAACGTCGTTGTGGTGTATAAGAACGTCGTAATGGCGAACGAGAACAGCGTTGCGGAGAACGGGAACGGCGTTGTGGTGTATGAGAACGTCGCTTAGGTGAACGGGAACGACTTTGTGGCGTACAAGAACGATGTTGTAAGAAATCAACTGAGGTTGAACCCGTAGGCTGATGTAAATCCGAAACTCGAAGAGTCGCAGTGGAATCCAAACGAGCAGCCGTAGTCCGCGGAGCTGTTTTGGACAAAACAGATGTAGAAGAAAGCCAAGATTTAAATCCCAGAGGCGAAGTTGAAATCCGTTGAAGCTTTTTCTTTTTCATAGTACTAGACTGTGAAAGGACAACCGACAATAGATTGGGTGAAGTCGAACCCGCGAAGCTGAAACCTTTTATTCGCCGATAACAAAAGATCACTCAGAAAAGGCCGGTCGCCACTTGGAGACAGGATCCTTTGTTGTCCCAAACAAAGAAATGGACTTAGTCCCCGAGCCGCCAGAGTTCTTATCACCACGACCCAGACTGTCTGAAAATTTGTCAATTTCCACCTGTCTATTAAACTACACCACTAGGGGGGACTCTAATAGACGAGGGCAGTGACATGGTAGGACTGAGAAGATGAGATACTTCCAGACGTGAACTAGGAAGATCTTCATTAAATTTAAAATCCCCGATGAGAGCAATTTCATGTTGATGTCTCTCGTCGGCAGATAAACTAAGATCCTCAGAAGCCTGTAACAAGAACGCACGCCTAGCCTGGGCATAATTCTACCAGGTAGCGTCGTCCCAATTCAGACATTCCAGACAAGTGGCCTGCTGATAACAAAGATGTCCTTTGCAAGAGAAGCAGGTTGAATGGGAATCCAAAACAGACCAAGAATGCCGACAAGAACGGCAAGATTTAGAAAGATTCAGGGACTAAGATCAGACCTTGTGATCCAAATAAACTGCAAGTAGTTAGCTTCAGCAAATAACCCTAGGTTACGTCTCAAACTAGCAATAATAGGAACTCCTTCAAAACACAACTACACACGAGCAGATGCAGGAAGAAAGAGGTTTTCATGTGAGCACATGGAGTAACCCGACTGAGCTCCCTAAGGGGAGATAACTTTTATTCTGCAAATGGAATCTCCTACAGAAGATATAGGCATAGCAATAGCAGGTGAAGATTTGAGCAATAAATTGTAATTTTATTGTTTTGTTTAGATAGTCAATTTTCTTCAGAGTGGCACTGGGACATCTGTAATTTTAGCAAATCCAATGTTTGTAGGAAGATCCCGGACAATGGCATCCGGCATTCCAGACTGGCACAGAACATAAAAGAAAATTATAGAAATGATATGTGTATAGAAGTTGATGCATGGAACACAACGGTACTGGGAAGTTCTAGAATGCTCTGGAATCTTCCGGCAAGTTCTTTATTTTATGCATTCAGGGGCCGCGGAGCTTGGGGTGTGTGCAGTTTTTTGTCCTATCTCACATGGCATCAGTCCAGCATTTAACATGGCCGAGATTAGAGTTCAGCCCCCCCCCCCATCCCTTTCAGATGTGCTCCGAGGCCTAAATTTGTGCATGACTATCATTCTATCATTTTCTGAAGAGTTCTTGGTGAGGCATATATATAAGAGAGTGTTGACAGCTGAGGAAAGAAATATTCAGTTTGTGTGAGTGAGTGAATATGATTTAACATCACTTTCAACAGTATTTCAGTCATATCACCATGTTTGGGCCCCGATTTCTTTTCACACCCGGTACTCAGCTTGCTAATATTTCAGCAACTTTTGCTCAGCTGTGCAGAAATCACCATGCACTGTGAGCTGCTGATAAACAAGTAAGAACAAGTCCTTCATCTTGAATATAATTTTGTTTATTTATTGTGGATGCTAGACCCTTGGAGACAGATGTGTTTGTGTTCACAATGTATAAAGTATATTGAAGCAAATATTTACAATGAATCATTGTTGTTCATCTCATTCTCTCACTCTCTGTATGGGTGTAGTAACTGCCCACTAGAAAAGATGAGAAAATATACACACCATTTTGATATTTGGGCGATTTCATGTCAGGTAAGCAGCATTTGTGACAGCTACTTTCTCCCATGGACCTCAGATACAATATGGCAGCATAAACACAGACCATCTACCTTAATTGACGTAACAATTTCAAAAATATCTCTGTACATATTTACAAAAACAGAGGAGTTGATATACACAATCATCTGTATGGTGTTACACTGTACCGTTGGCAATTAAAATTTAACAACCCTTCAAATGGCTTAGGTCTCCATCAGATCTGTTTAGGAAGCACAAGGTCTGGAAAACTCGCAATGCATCAAATAACGTCAGTTCTTCCCATAACTGATGCCAAATTTAAATCATTATTATTATTGTAATGTATTAATTCAAGGACAAATTGTCGGATTATATGAAAATTGGCAACCAACATGGACATATCAAATTATCATACTGCTGACCCATGATGCATTGGAAAGATCCCATGACGCATCGGAAAGGTCCAATGATGCATTATTCTTCGGAAGATTTCAATGGCTTTTTTATTCGAAGCTGGTGAAACATACCGGAAAAAAACATTTCTCCAAAATTGTCAAGCATAATGTGCAACAGAGATCTCGCATGATTTTAAACTGATATTTAACATGGGAAGAATGTCAATACACACTATGAATTTATTCCCACAACTGTGAAAATAGTGCAACAAAAATGAAATTATCTATAAAACATGTGATTAGACAATACTGATAACATTGTGAGACAGTATTTGAGCGAGATTATATGTAAGTAAATGTGTATTGGAGGCATTGGAGTATTATGTACATATATGGAAAATGTACAGTTGGAGTAATTGAAATACATTATTCTGTAATACCAGCAAAAACAATGGCAACAATCCTGGTGAAACATCTACATTACACCTTGTATTTGTAACTGAATAACAAATGAAAGATTTATGGTTAAATGGCAGTAATAACCGATTAGGTAACATTAATTGAGTAGTACATGTATTAGTAATACTATACAATTAGTTATTCGTACCCTGAATAATCACTGATAATACCTGTGTTTAGAGATACAGAAATTACAAATGTAACAAATGGTGACTACGTATAGTTCCCCAGATACCTTCTTATACAAATAAAACAGTGAACAGCCTCTCTCAAATGCAGGTAAAAAATGTTGTTTTAACCCAATAAGTCAAGAATATATCAAACGATGAGACATCTGTCACAAGCGACCATGGAACCTGCTTCCGGGGGTATTAACAAAAAAATAATAATAATAAAAAATTGTTGTCTATCTACTTTGCATAATAGACAATGAATTATGTTCTCTCTTGAAAATTAGATTTGCAAATTTTCATTGGAAAATTACTGTTATGACATGTAAAAATATATAACCCAAGTCGCTTGAAGAATTTGTAGTTATGATGAAGCACCTTTTTACCTCCATTTTAGAGGGGTAGCATTGTTCTCTTGGCAAATGTAGCTTCAATGCGGAGGGAACACCTTCAATGTGTCTGTCCTAACAGAAATGTAAATTTATCTCACAGTGAAACATTATATACATGTACACAGTGGAGAGATCTATGTAAAAAGCGAAAGTAAGTAAGAGTACTAGTCAGGACCTGATGTAGACTTAGTTTGGGCACACATAAGCAGCACAGTGTGCTAGGTGAAATAGGCTGCGATGCTGGGTTGTCAAAGCCCATGGAAGCTGTGGGAGTATCAAATGATCTAAATACAGCCTGACAACTTAACATTTAGCAACAGTACTTGCATAAGTAATGATTTCAGCCTATGTAGAGAGCAAATTTGCTAAAAAAAACCCACCAAAAAACCCCCAAAAAACCTGCATTTGGGCGCCCAATCGCGTTATAATGGGATCAAAATCGGCCTGGATAAGGCCCTGCTAGTAGTCGGATTAGATTATAACACAATAACTTAAATCAGCCAGTTTGAAGTGACTACACAAATTTCAACAAAATTAAACCTCTATTTCACAAATCAAGTTACACTGTATCATGGTGGTACCTTAGTCAAATCAAATGTATTGGGACAAAGAATAAGTGTGGATTTATAAGTTCAAGTGATTGTAAACCCTCAAGTAAAGTTTCCGTCAAATGAAAGACCATTGCAAACAGTATCGGAAAATATTTATTTTAATTTTTTACAATTTTATTTGACAGAGTAAACTGCGATTAAAGCATGGTATTCTATGGTGGTCTGTTGCAATCATATTTAGGTCCAGTGACGTCACACTGCCTTAATACATATATTTCAAACTTTGTATGCACATTCCAATGCTTGATTCAAGCTTAAGGTATGTATACTTTGAGTTTCAACACAGACTCACTGTTTCAATGTGCATGTTCCAACAAAATCTGGGAGATGGTGACTCATGAGTGTCAAGTGAATTTGAATCTTACATTTAATTTCCTCGATTTTGGAACATGCACATTGGAACAGTGAGTCTGTGTTGAAACTTGAAGTATACACATCTTAAGCTTGAATCAAGCATAGGAAAATGCACACACAGTTTGAGATATATGTATTAAGGCAGTGTGACATCACTGAACCTAAATTTGATTGCAACAGACCACCATAGAATACCATGCTTTATTCGCAGTTTACTCGGTCAAATAAAATCGTAAAAAAATGAAAATAAATATTTTCCGACACTGTTTGCAATGGTCTTTCATTTGGTGGAAACTTCACTTGAGGGTTTACGATCACTTTAACAATGCTTCTGGGACATTTCTATCTATAGCATATATACAGGCAGTAAAAGGTTCTCTATAAATGTTAACTTATGCAGCTGACCATTGATTGTCACCAAGCAAATTGTTAGCACTGGGCAGGACATCGGTACACAGTAGAATTAGAGAGAGAGAATTAAATTTAATGTAGCATTCGGCATTAGTTCTCATTTGAACATTCACATTTCATATTGATATTATATTAGGAATCATTAAAAATTACTAATAACAAATAAGAACATAAGATAGAGGGTGGAAGTAGTATAATATTACAGTCATTATCTTGACATTCTGGGATATTCTGGGTGGGGAGCTAGTGGGGTTATCATTTGTAATTGTGCAAGGGTCCTCAGTTTAAATACATTGAAAGACTTTATCAATACTGCTGGTCTCTCTAATAAAACAAAAAATATAGGGTTAAAAATATCTTGGGCATACCACATTGATATAATTGAGCTATTTAACATGTTAAAAAGACATTTGCATCCATTCATGCCTGGACATCTCATAATAAAAATGAAATTATTTTATATACATTATGTACAATTACATATATATTGATTACAGTTACCAGTCTCTGAATAGATGGCGAAGATTCAACAATGAAAAATATAATGTTTGGTGGGTACAATGAAGTATGAACCAAAAGTTCAGACAAAATTTTGGTGAATCTAACAGACAATGAGCTGTGCTCAGAAGTGCTGTGCTGAATTCACCTTTCACATGCAAAAAAAGGTAATGGTATAAAGCCTTCTAAATAGCGGTCTTACATAGTGACATAGTACCGGTACTTGAAACAACAGCCGCAATATATGGCCGCGCATGCCTAACAAGACAAAAACATAAAAATAACATTTTGTTTCAACTAGAATTTGACCTTGATGAAAGTAGTCATGGTCAACTTGAACAGGCTTCTTATAAATCACCAGTTGCTTAAGTGGTGTAGCGTAAATTTGAAGAGCCGAGCCATGATCCCTTGAGATAATGCAATAACTAGAATTTGACCTTGATAGAATAGGCAAAACATCGGTCAAATTGGAAAATCTTCTAGTCAATCACTGGCTGCATATGAACTATGAATTTGGCGAGCCTAGATGTAATCCTTCAAAAGGTATCACCAATAGTCAAATTTGACCTAGATAAAATAGGTCAAGGTCAGTAATCTTCACTAGGTTTCTAACCGATTACCAGTTGCATACTTGTATGTTATACGAATTTAGAAAGCCTGGCTAAATCCTTCCAAAGATATTGACAGACGGACCAGGCAAACAATACCTTTCGGCAAAAACGGATCGAGGGGTAAAGTTCAATAGGTTTTTTCTTTGCTATCACAATCCCCATCTCTAAACTGTACTTATAGCATAAACTAATAAATGAAAGTTAACAAAACCCTTAAATACAAATGATGTAGAACAACTTGGTCATTGCCCAAAATTATGTGAAATATATATGACATAGGCATATTTATCAGATAATTGACAGGGTTCAACGAACAAAAATTTGGAGTCAAAATGGTCTATCCAAATTAACCTTACTGATGTCTAGTATTTAGAAGATGTTCTTAGATACATGAACAGAGTATTAACCTTGGCCTGGGAATCTGAAACATCTAATACCAAAAGACGACAGCATTGTAGATAATTTCAGTTTAATCAAAATGGACTGATTGAATAATATGTTTAGTATTAAAGTGAAATGCAAAGGTTGGGTACGCAAAAAAATTGAATTTTTGATCCCCCTACCATACTCAAAATTTAACCCAGCGTTCATTGGTAAAACACAAGATTTTTAGACCTCCCCCCTCACTTTGTACGTATTACTTGAATGCCTCCTTATCATATTTTACTTTAAGGATACCTAACCCCCCTGAGGGTCAAATTTTGTCATTTTTTTGTTATTTCATTATTTGAATATTCAGTATCAATTGGGTCTAGTATTCGGTGAACTAATAAGATCAAAATTCCAATAATAAGTGGTTCAATTTTAGGGTTGAAAATTCCGTTCCTAAAATAAGTTAAACAGATTACGTTGGGCTGACTGATACCCCGCTGGTAACAAGACTAATCTTTCGCGCGACTGTGTATTTTGAGGCGTTAATGACTGCACGAGTGTGTATTGTGCTCTAATTTACAGCAGATAATGACCAGTCTAATTGTCTGGCATGTTAATAAACAGAAGAGCGGCCTGGGCTGTGCTCAGACACCCACCTTGCAGCGATGATCACAGGTGTGAAAAATGTCCAGCCTAACAAGTTTCAGCAAGTTTTCTAAGTTTAAAATTATAATGAACATTTTTTGTACAAAAGATAGGCTGGAAATGTGGAATAAGTAGGCTGGTGACTAGGTTCTATATGGCAGGTTGCAAAATGAATTCATGAGAAATATTAGAATTATTCCGTCAAATGTTTTGCCGGATGGTTTTTGACCGATTTCTAGCCTTTCAGTTTTTACCAAAATTCAACTTTTCAACTTGTATTTCTCGAAAAGTATTCATGCTATGCTTGTGACATTTGGCATGCCTGTTATTTACTTTGTGATCTGGTCAATGGTATCTCAGTTTTTATAAGTTCAGCTTAGTTTTTGAATAATTTTTACATGTAGAAAGTTTTTAACGTAGAAAGTTTAAGATAATAGGTTTTTGTCAATTCATTTTAGCTACAATGCTATAAAATAGAACTAGGCAGAAATTTAAAAACTGAGGCGCCATTGACTAGTTCACTAGATCAAGGTATACCATCAAATTTGAAATATTTTAAACATTTTTCAGAAAATTTCAATGGAAAAATGGAGGTTTTTGTTTTCATTTGATTTATTTTTTAATTTTGAATATTTTTGACACCATAGTAAGTAGCAACAGTTATGTAAATTACATAAGTGAATTCCTCAGGACATACGCCTTCATAAAATATATAAATTATTATTGTTATATTGAATATTTATTGCTACAGAAGACAAATTATCAAGCGGTGTACAGAGCTGCCTCAGGGAGGTAATGTAACTTCAAGGATTAGTAAATGCTGGAAATACAGGCCTATCTACTTAGTTGGGATTAATCTGAAGTATATTCTCTCCTGCTAGATTTAGAATAGTGCTTCGAAATTGGTATCTCAAGCCTGGCTGATTTCAGAAAAGAAATCTGCATTGCTTATCTGCCCTTGTTTGACACTGGTTTGTGATGTCACATCAGATTACCTGACCTGACATCAATACTCGTAACATTCAGTCTTTGTGAGGGCTGGTCTGATTTGAGATAAAAATCAAGGCAAGTTTAATAGATGACAGTTTGCAAATCTGGATTTCACGGGGTATGGGGTATCAAATATTATAAAGGTTCTTGGAGACAAAATATTTCAAATTAAAACCAAACGATGTAGATAAACTGGCATTCCTATCATTCAATAAATATAAAATACGAAAATATGATTCTAAAAATCTTTGCATTTCGCCTTTTAAGCGAGTCCCCATCACTCAAATTCGAAGTTCACATGTCTTCATCTTGTAAGTATGATGGAATCGAGGACAAGACCGAGCCATCAGTAGCTGTGCTCTGCGCTTTACAGGGCATCACAGGCCGACGGGGTGACTTGCGGGTAGAAGGGGTTACAGGAGAACCAAGCCGTTTCAAGGGCTTCAGTGGTGATCGAAATCTATTGCTGGGCGTCAAGCCGGACAAGATGATATGGCGAGGGGTCATACCAGATGCAGTTCGGAGCTTGAGGTGATCATTCCGTGATGATTTTATCAAAGCTTGCTTGATGTGTGGTGTGCCGCTTTGCCTTTCTTCAGGGACATTGACAGAATTGCTGTCCCTTAACGGAGATTTGGGCAAGCGGTCCGCACTTCTGAGGAGCTTCTCACTCAGCGGTGTACAAACCTCCTTTATCGTCTCGTGCAAGGATGCGCTCAGTTCGAATTGTTTGGCCGTGTCTTGGGAGCCGTCCAAGCCAGCCAATGTGTTGTTAGCACTAATATTGCTGAGATTCAGCGACGAGTCATCGTTGTCCACCTCCATGTTGGTACTGTCAGAGCTTTCTTCTGGTAACCCATACAGTTTGATTGCTACAGGGTGGGGAGTGACGTTGAATACGTCTTCGTCAAGCTCCGTCACATCCAGAATTCCCATATTCAGTACAGATGGAGATAATCCCGAGTTCATGCTGGATAAGCTTGCATCTTTGTCCTGAGTACAGTCTGATGGTCTACATGTACTGTCAGATGAAGACAAACGACCCACATCCTGTTTTACTCTGTAAATGCTCGGCTTCCTTTTGAAAGCCTTGGTTCTTTCCGAGATAATGTCCTCTCTTTCAACCGCACACCGAGTGGCTTCTTCAGATGGCCTCAGAAGATGAGTCGAAATGGGGAGGTTCGCGGAGGCCCTCCGGACTCGCGTTTCATTCAGGGCATTGAGTGCAATTTGGCGGAACCTTTCTGCCTCCTTGTCGGTTTTGGCGAAAATGGTGGGTATTCGCACCGGCGAAGCACCCCTGGTCCGGCTGGTTGAGTTTGGAAACCGCAACGGACTAGTGTGCCTCTCTATCATTTCAGAGAAATCCTTAGTGTCAACATCACCAAACCTCTGTGCTGTTTCGGCCACTTTCCCCACATTATTCAATTTGAGGTCGAGAACACTTTCATGCCTAGGCACCTCCATTGTTGCCCTCTTGATGGGAGCTAAGGTATTACTTTGCGACACTTCATATTTATCTCCACATTGGACTATCATTTCACAAGCTGTGTTTGTCATCTCATTGTGGCTTAGAACTGTTTTACATGGCGATAATATTTTTCCCTTCTCATGCTGGTTTTTTTTTACACATTGAGATTTCGTGTGTTCCCTATCTGACTGGCCTCCAGACTCATTTGGTGATACCTTGTCTTCAAATCTCTTTTCAGACTGGCCTCTTGTTTCATTTCGCGATGTCGTCTCTCTCTTCTCGCAACCTTTCGGCATCTCGGATACACTACCTTCTTCTGTGACCTTCTCCATCTCTTTAATGTAACCAGCTCTAGCCAGGAGTTTGTGCGTGTCACTCGAAACCTGTAAATTGGGAACACCGTTACGTCGTCGAGCATGCGTCGTCTCGTACATGCTTACTGATCTCACAACAGATGAGGCGTCTTTCGAGGACCTTTGTTGTAGATTGTCCACAGATGAACTCTTTCTAGAGGTTTTGAGACTGCTGCTCTGCAACTGATTTCTGACACAACAATCCTTTGCCATCAAATCACTGCCACCAGAAGCTGGGCGTTCATCCTCTGCATGCTCTGTCTTGTACACTGGCTCCTTGATCATTCCCGTTTTCTTGTTTTCCTCCAGTTTCTTCACAGATTTCGTTATACTCATGTCCCCGCATTCATTAACCGTGCTCAGATTCGCAGCTGGCACAAATATGACAGTATCCCCCGAAATGGTGGAGAACCCAGCCTCTGATTGGTCAGAATCTGAATCCATTTCTTCATCTTCTTTGATTACGCTGTCTGCAAATTGGTCGGGTGGTGGAATGATGATACTATGGATGATGTCTTTCTTGGTGAATGATTTATTCTGGCTTTTATTCTGCTTCCTCTGGGATAGTTGAGATTTATCAAGAGACGTATCGCTTTTAGCCGGACCACCACGAGATACATATGGGTTTTCGATAACGAGCTGGCGGCGAGACGTCGTGTGGATCGACTTGGACCGGCTGCATTTCCGCCGATCCTGACCTCGCCTGGACCTCAGGGGCAGCTGCACTTCTCCACTGTTCAGCCCATTCACGAGTGCGTTCGGCTTCCCCCGCTGAATTCGGTTTGCATCAGCGGACTTAGCGCGTCGGTGGAGTTTCACGTTCACCACTACCTGTCCAGAGGTGAATACATGATCACCCGAAGAAACAACTGCAGGGGAGCTGTGCTGCTGTAATGTCAGCTTTCTCTTTCCGCCTTTATCAGGCGAGATAAATCTTTCAAGGTTTTTGTCATTCTCCATCCTTGGTCGTGGGGAGTTGGTTGCCTGGACAATAGCAGATATGGGAGATTCTCGCCGAACTGGTGTCGACTTATCCTTGCGCTTGGAGCCTTTTCTAGTCAGATCCACCTCCATCGGCTGAGGGACAGGACCTGTCGGACTTGCCAGACGTTCACCAATATCCACAGGGAGAGGCTGCTTACTGGTACAAGGGGAATCTGCCTGCAATGAGTAGATATCAATATAAGATTAGGATGAATAAAATCAATTTCTACCTTCACAGGCTTCATCAGTTTTTTAGCGCAATGTGAACCCTTTTCATCACTCACAACAAAAAAATAAAAAATGTGAAAAAAATCTTCTGTTTTACAAATTTCTCTTTCACAGTTTTGCCAAAGTAATGTAACACCAACTCAAAAACAGTAACTTGAAATCTTGTTTTCTTTCCATGAAATTCTTTTCATGTATTGTCGAAGGCAGAGTAACTCGAGCAAAAAACAAATGAAAAGATAAAATAAATGCCTCCCTCCCTCCATCTTCATTTTTCCAAGAAAACTGCCTATGAACCTAGAGATTAATTTTGCTCAGCCTTAGAACGATACATTGTAGAATGTACGTGTTTATCCATCAGCATGATTAAATTTAAAATGAAGTCTTTATCAGTTTTGGTTGGTTGGTTGTTTGAAGTTTAACTTCGCACCTACCTTATTGGTCACACGGTGACGATGACCCAAACAAACACACCCCAGCAAAACCCCACCCCCAACAAAAACCTAAGCAAAACTACAAAAAAATTTGAATTTCGAATTTTGAAAATTAGGCTCTACAGACACTGGTGATCACAATGGATTGTCAGAGAGCCTAATTTGTTTGACACTTTGACCTACCTCCTGTGCCAGACAAACATGGCACAAACCATGCTGCCCTATAAAGCTGGAGAGCCTTATCAGTTTTGACCATATTGACTGAATGCTCCTATCTTTATGACATCAATGATTTTGACATTATGGAACAATGTTTCTCGTCAAATAAAAGTCCAGAGGTGAAAATAGTGGGTAAAATATTTTTTTGATACGAAAAAAATAAGTCAGTTTCATCAAACTTACTTCACATTTTTATACAAACCATTCTTGCTCGATGCTGATCAAATAGGACTAAAACGATTTATTGACAGAATTCTTCACCAAAACCTGTGTAATAGCAACACTAAGCTAGGAATGTGATTAAGTAACTACCAATCACGAAGCTAATGTATTCTATTCGCCCCTTCAAGGCAGTCGGTAATGCATCGCCTTTGTGTGGAAAATTGCTATATTTTGATACATTTTCACTGCAACATCGTATTTTAGGCCAAAATTAAAAAGTAGTTTGTTTGCAGTAACGCGACCGACCCGCTGAAAATGGGAGCGACCCACATGGTTTTTTTCAGATTTTTTTTTTTTTTCAAAAGTGAAATCACAAAATTATTCCCATCATTGTTGTTGTTATTGTCTTCCCATCAGAGGATCTTGCACGCCACAAACACCACCATAACGACAACATACATTCTCCATACAGTAGTTAGTGTTGATTTGTAATGGCAAGTTATATGCAGCTCTAGGGATCGCATCTGTTAAGAAGAGTTAACCTCATTCCCACAGCCGCGCACAAAAGTTCCTCCTGCAGCTGTAGGATATGTAGCGGCCATATTTAAGAATGCGCGAAGTCCCCTGGGAACAAGGTTTGCCACAAACCAGTTCTGTATCTGTTTAGAAAAAGTCCGCCATGTTTCAAGCCAAAAGGTGAAGGAATAGCAGACAACTCATTTTCTGTTATTCACTTAAATTAAATCTTCATTTTCTACCGTACATTTGTCTACAGGTTTATCTGTAAATTCAACCAGCTGTCAATGTCATTGCTGATAATTCGTCGGTCCGCCAATAATAGGATTGCCTTCCGAAAAAAATACGTGACCAGTCTGCAGCTCATCACGACATGTGCTGTCCACTTCAAATTTTGGCGTGTTTTAGACGGACACCTTGAACAGGTGTTTGTTCTGTTCAACGTGTTAAAGGAACCTGAAACACTGCTTTGTGGTATGGATGAGTCGATCTGCATATCATTGTATGCAAACAAGGAGGAAAAAATTATTTGGGAATTTTAATCGGAAAAAAAAAGTAATAATAAAAAAAAACAAAATGCAACCGACCGATTTTTCGCGGACTCTTGTTACCACAAACAAACTATTTTTTAATTTTGGCCTTAGTTAGTTAAATCATCGCTATATGGTCGAAATAGCGCTGAACGCGACGTTAAAACCTAACTCACTCACACATGTGCAACAATCGGATTACCGACAATATATCTTATCTACCAAGGTGGTCTGTTATGCCACCAAGCCAAATATTGAAGTTCTTGGTATTGTTGTTATCACATTAACATTTTCATGCTCGCCCCCCCCCCCCCTTTCTTTTCCTGTTATCAAGTCACTAATTCACCCCACGGCGCAATGCATTTATGGGATACCATGAAAGCCGCAACAGTACAGAGCTCATCTAACGTCTACCATAACCCAGAGAAACCTACTCGAAGCACATGTACAGTATACAAACACTGAAGCATTAACACTGGCTAACACTGGTACAACAACAAATACAAACTCCATTTCTGTTTTAATCCACATGGTTCATTCATCAAAGAGAATCAAATTTGCATACTTTCAGCTTTTGTCCAAATTAAAACAGCAAAAGCGAATAAATTTTTCACATAAAATGAACACAGTCAATGTATACTGATAAAACTGAAGGACAGTTACGAAGAGAATCAGGTCAGGTGGCAGAATAACAGCATGTATACTCCATTGTGACTGTCACAAATTCACATGTGAAGCCCTGTTGGCTATCGGGAGTTGCAGAGAGAAACTTCACCAGGCCTAATTTCAAACATAATTTCACCTAGCACAGCTGAACAGATCCTGCAAGTTTGTTTCAAGCAGGTTCTCCAAACTCTAGCACCTCAGGGGGCACATTCGATTTTTATGTGTGCAAACAAGAAAGACCAGGGTGAGAACAGTTGGGATTTTCCCCTGCTGGTGTTATGTACTCAAGGTTGAATGTTGCAATTGGAAAATGTTGGAAGAGAGGTGGGGAGTCACTGTAAAAAATATACTTGGACCCCCCCAAATAACCTGTTACCGGTGCCTTTTTGATCAACGAATACAGAAAACATCTTGAATACAAGATACAACCACAGAAACACTTCGCTCATTTCTCAACATAAAGAAATATTTTGAAAACCTCTGAACCAAATGACAGCACATCTGATAAGATTACGACATCCAGTACTCACAATCTCTTTTATATTTGTCAAAATCGCTGCGGTCAGATCTAGGCCCGTGACAGGGTCATTTGCAGTAAGAGAACGGATGACAGGGGTGAAGTTGACGACTGGGCGGCTAACAAACCTATACTGTAACCCAAGAAAATCATCGCTTTGACACCAATTCAAACATAGTAGACAAAGCTCAATTCTCTATCCATTAAGACATGAAGAATCATTTAAAGGTTAGGTCTATAATTATGCACGACTCAACTTCACACTGTCGCTCTATCCCTGTTGCATAAAAGGCAATTCCAGATTTGTAGATATAGACTGTTAGAAACCTGATGAAAACAGCAACCAAGGTTTTCATATTTTCCTATTTATATTCTTTATGGCTTAGTTAATGATGGAACAAATCAGCCTATCTAAGCAAGTAGACAGACCAATGTTTCTATGGTTTATAGTCAACTTATATAATGTATAAAAATGACAATCTAAAACTTCTGCATTTCACCTTCAAAAAGCCCAAAAGATCAATAATCAAATCAGAAATGTGACAACTGAAAAAACATGAAAAGTTATGATAGTACTTTGACGATCTCTTTGTCTGAAAAATCTTCTGTAACAAGACTTGCAAACAATTACCACACTAACCAACCATATGGCTCAGTCACCAGCAACCCCAACTTAACAGCAGCAATACATCCACAGATTGTTACACAGCCTTTACAGCAGCATAGGTCAATGCACACACTAAGTCTTATGTTATTATGTGTACCAGGTCCCCAGCCACTGAATAATGACTGTTTCCCAGGAAATGTTAAGCTGAACTGGAAAACGTCTCTGTTTAATTGGTCTGAATCAAGTGCCTTCTTATTCCTCATTACAGAGATGTACCGACATACCAGATGAGTAATTCATTAACGAAGATTGACAAGACAGAACATACCTTGCTTTTCCCTCCACTTAATCGTCTGAATATGCCTTTCTTCTTCTCTTTAGGAGTGGCAGGTTTAGAATTCAGACTGGTATTAGAGGCAGACCTGGTGGCAAAAAATGAACAATGTTCTTAAAATTCCAATAAACTCACCAAATCTGTTCATGTGGCAATCAGACCATTGTTAGTTGATTGTTTCTCATGACTTTGACTTCTAACCCCCACATGCTACATGTGATCATTATTTATTATTAATTATGGATCCTGCAAACCAAATGCATGTAAATATGAAGAAAAGGAGCTCTTTTACACTTGAAAATGTTGAATCTCGCATGATTTGAATTATGTTCCCCTAAAATTTACATGTGAGAGGGTCATGAGAAATGAATAATCATCTAACAGTGCTTTAAAGGAGAAGAAAACATGTGACTAATGTATGCACTGAACGAAAGATCTATCTCCCCCGTATCCAAAAATGTAAGCGAATATTTTTAGTGATTTTTTACCGCCGATCTATTCATATCGAAACATCAAAAACTGGAGCCTGTGGACAGGTTCATAAGTGCCGCCATTACAACATCTTCATTTTATCCAGCCAATTTCTACGTTTCCACTTCGAACTTCCCTTGATATATCTGGACCCCTTTAATGTTCAAATAACTTATAAATAGACACGAGACGTCACTGACCTCGAAAACATTTGAAATTCGAAATGGGTCGCACAAGAGCGTTATTGATTGGCTGACCTAATTAGTGGGCACCATATTAGGAGGAAGGGCGCCGCTAATAGAGGATGATGTCACTCTATGTGACTTCACTCGCAATCGATGTGTACGTTCTGATTGGTTCTTCTGTCGTTAGCTGGTGAAATTTACACCTCGGATTTTGAACACTGAAGGGGTCAGATAAATCAAGGCAGGTTCGAAGTGGGAACATAGAAATTGACTGGATAAAATGAAGATGCCATTACAAGGGCTTGCGTCTATTTTTACCAATCAGAAATGCCGGAAACATATTGTGCGCATCGCTGCATGATGTCAGCGGCAAGCCGGGCTCATACTCACTTCTGCCCTGTACGTTAAAGTATGAGACGCTCTCGGGACTGCAGGTTTATATTTTGTATACTGTTATAATTTGATAGTGGTAGTGTGCCAATATTCCACAAATACACGGGCATCATACCGCAGTGAGTGAGTGAATATGAGTCAATGTCGCTTTCAACACTATTTCAGTCATATCACGACGTTTGGTTTCTATTCCTTTTCACACCCGGAAACCACATGGGTAGGGTCCTATTCCTTTTCACACCCGGTCATGCCGCAGTGTGTAGCATTTGGCTGTTCTAATAGAACTGGGAATCCAAAACTTCCAAAGACCGTGACATTTCATCGGTTCCCAATGTTGAAACCAGATGTACTGAAACAGTGTGTGCATAACGTCAGTCGGCAGGATTTTACTCCAAACGCATCAGAGAAGAACTTTTCACAGTGAGGCTGATGCAATAAATTGGAGTGAGTTTATTAGTCTTTCAACATTATTTCAGTCATATCATGACGCTCAGTTCCTATTCCTGTCAAATTGTAATCATTCCAATGTAAGAAAGATTTGGTTTGTAATATATCTCCATGCAATGTCATTATATTTTCGTCTTCCCTGCTAGAGAGCGGCGAGGCCCGGGTGACGTCACATGCTTAGACGACCCGAGCCAAAATGGCGGGACACTTGAGACAACGATGCGCAGGTTAAACGCTGATTTAATCGAGTAGAAAATGCAAAAATATTTTTGGATACGGGGGAGATAGATCTTTCATTCAGTGTATACATTTAGTCACATGCTTTCTTCTCCTTTAATCTTTCTAGTACAGAGAGAGTAAATTTTTGTTCCAATCTGACAGCTTTGTTCCAATTGGACAAATTGAATGTATATAATTACCAAAAGCAGAATGCACTTCATGCCCGTGGTTCGCCAAGTCTATTGGATGTATGGAAATTCGGTTGAAATTTTGCAAAAGGCAAACCAAAATTTCCTTCAAACAAATACAGAATTTAAATAGTGAAAATACATGTCATTCTAATGAATATGCATTTATGTATTATACAACCCTGAAAATAAGGTACCAGTCATTAATTAAACCATCACCCCGTTCAGAGGATATGGGACATACCATAACCATTTAACTCATGATATATGAAGAGGAGCTCTCATTCTGATTGACAGGGGTAAATTAAAAATGTCAGTTGATTTGTTTTCATGCTTGGTTTAGTTGTCTAATATCTTTGCGATCCAGTCTAATGGGCAAGAATCAGTTAGTATCATCGAGGTTATAGCCAGATCTAACAATACCACAGGAAGAGTTGCTATAAAACGAAATGAGCTATTGATTCACTTTAGAAAGGTAAGCATTTAAGCTCCCAACATATCCAATTGGAGGTGTACTGGAAATCAAAACAAACCTGGCAAGGCTTTCAATGGTGTAGGTTTGTTTACAATCTTTGCCTTAGCCGCACATATGATATTTTCCATCTTTTGATTGGTCAAGTAATCGTCATATTCTCAGTGAATTTCTTCTCAGATACATAAACAAAATTTAATAGCCTGCAGCAAAGGAGAGGGCTATCTTAAAGAAGTAAAATATTAAATCACACTGTACTCCCATATATCAACAGTTTCGATACTGGTGGACTCGCAGACCAACCGACGAATGCAAATGCAATCTCGTTAAACTTACCATGCTTTTGATTTGCGGGAGCCTCCAGGGCTAAAGAGACTGAGCCTTTTTCTGGATGTTTTCTTCTTGTTGGGTGTAGCAGTGAATTCCATCTGCTTTTCCAAGGTAAAATTGATGCTTGGTGTGCCATTCTCCAAGGCCTTTTCAATTTCTGAAATCAATAGAAATGCAGTAGTGCCCTAATTCCCTTAATAAATCAAACACCCTATCTCTAACAAAATTGTTCACAAAATTTGATCGGAAGGTGTAATAATTCAATCACGTCCATGTTTTATCACATCAATTATCACTTCCCGTTGAAAAATGATACTGCATCTTTTTTTATTCAATGGGTAAGGGCAACTGCTATAACCTTAGACGTGTTACATGTGCATTATAATACATCACATAAAGCTCAGCTGCCTCGGAAATAATGCATTATATGCATGATTTTGAATCATTCTGTCAACTTCCTGTTCTAATAAATTTGATCACCCCAGATTTTATGGTGGGAAGTTTTACTTCCTGTGATTTAATTATTAGAGGGATTACCGTATATAGTACGCTGCTATTTAACACAAGCGTTCTGAGAACCCCAACATCTCGCCTTGCGGGGTCATCCGCCAAAGGTGCAGCAGTATTGAAAGCATACATGTAGAGCAAACAATAAGGTCTGGAATAAGTGATGTGGTACAGACAATAATGTCTGGAATAGATTATCTGGTACAGACAATAACATCAGTCCCATGTGGGATTACTGGCAAAAGTTAATCCCATGTAGGATGGATAGGTCAGTGCAGTCGGATTACTGACCAGTACATAGGGCATTCCAGTGTGAGATTACTGCTGGGTGGACCAGTCCCATGTTATTACTGATGGATAGTCCTCTGTGGGATTACTGCTGGATAGTCCAGACCCAAGTGGGATTACTACCATCACCATCATGGTATGGATGGTAGTGATGGTATGGATGGTAGTGATGTATGGATGGTATTGATGGTAGTGATGGTATGGATGGTAGTGATGGTATGATGGTAGTGATGGTAGGAATGGTAGTGGTATGGATGGTAGTGATGGTATGGATAGTAGTGATGGTAGAAATGGTATGGTATGGATGGTAGTGGATGGTAGTGATGGTATGGATGGTAGTGATGGTAGGAATGGTATGGTATGTATGGTATGGGTAGGAATGTATGGATGGTATGATGGTAGTGATGGTATGATGGTAGTGATGGTATGGATGGTAGTGATGGTATGGATGGTAGTGATGGTAGGAATGGTAGTGGTATGGATGGTAGTGATGGTATGGATGGTAGTGATGGTAGGATGGTATGGATGGTAGTGATGGCATGGATGGTATGGATGTGATGGTATGGATGGTAGTGAAGGTATGGATGGTATGGATGGTAGTGATGGTATGGATGGTAGTGATGGTAGGAATGGTATGGATGGTATGGATGGTAGTGATGGTATGGATGATAAGATGGCATAGATGGTAGTGATGGTATGGATGGTAGTGATGGTATGGATGGTAGTGATGGTATGGATGGTAGTGATGGTATGGATGGTAGTGATGGTATGGATGGTAGTGATGGTAGGAATGGTAGCGATGGTATGGATGGTAGCGATGGTATGGATGGTAGTGATGGTATGGATGGTAGTGATGGTAGGAATGGTAGTTATGGTATGGATGGTAGTGATGGTATGGATGGTAGTGATGGTATGGATGGTAGTGATGGTAGTGGTATGGGATTGTAGTGATGGCAGGGATGACATGGATGGTAGGATGTAAGTGATAGCAGTGATGGTAGGATGGTATGGATGGTAATGATAGTAGGGATCCGATGGTAGTGATGGTTGGGATTGTAGTGATGGCAGGGATGACATGGATGGTAGGATGTAAGTGATAGTAGGGATGGTAGTGATAGTATGGATGATAGCGATAGTAGGGATCCGATGGTAGTGATGGCTGGGATGGCAATGATGGTTGGAAGGGTATGACTGGTAGTGATGGTTGGGATGGCAGTGATGGTTGGAATGGTAGTGATGGCAGGGATGATATGGATGGTAATGATAGTAGGGATGGTAGTGATGATCAGTATGGTAGTGATGGTATGGATGGTAGGGGAGGGGGATTTGGTTTAATGTCACGCTCAAGGTTGTTTCACTCAGTTTGGTTGGTGGAGGAAGCCGGAGTGCCCGGAGAGAACCACCGCCCGTTGGCAAGTAACTGACAATCTTCCACACATGGACAGGCTGAGTTCGAACCCGTGCCGGTGCATCAGTGTGAGGCTAGCGGTCACCAGCGAAGCACCTTAGACCACTCAGCCACTGAGGGCCCATATGGAATGGTAGTGATGGTAGCATGTTACGGATGGTAGTAGTGATATGGATGGTAGTGAAGGTAGGATGTTAGTGGTGGTAGTGATGGTAGTCATGTGTACTTCAGCTAAATGCAAAACTCAATCATTTCCCATAATTTGGAGAAAAATTAATATTTCATCTCAAAAATAGCACAAGTACATACTCCAATCATAAGAAACATGTGTATGAAGTTTCGTAATCATCCAATGAGAGCTGACAACTGCAGCAAACTTATCATGTAGAAGCCTACATGTACAATTTACCTAAACAGAAAACTCATTCATTTGCCATAATTTTGAGAAAAATTAATATTTCTTCTCAAAAATAGCACAGGTACATGCTCTTATCATAAGAAACATGTGTACCAAGTTTCATAATCATCCATGAACTTACCATGTACATGTATATGTACAATTTACCTAAACATAAAACTATTCATTTGTCATAATTTGGAGAAAAATTAATATTTCTTCTCAAAAATAGCACAGGTACATCCTCTAATCATAAGAAACATGTGTACCAAGTTTCATAATCATCCAATGACAGATGACAACTGGAGCAAACTTTACCATGTAGATGTATATGTATACATGTAGAGGCCTACATGTACAATTTACCTAAACAGAAAACTCATTCATTGCCATAATTTTGAGAAAAATTAATATTTCTTCTCAAAAATAGCACAGGTACATCCTCTTATCATAAGAAACATGTGTACCAAGTTTCATAATCATCCAATGACAGCTGACAACTGCAAGAAACTTTCCAAGTACAGATGTACATGTGCACTTCAGCTAAACGCAAAACTCATTCATAGGGATTTTAACATTAGAGCACCCCAGGGGTAGTACCCCCAGGTGGCATACCCACCCCCCATATTTTTTATATTTTTTCTAATTTTTCTAGATTTTTTTTTAACTTGCTAAACCAAAAACCCATTCATTTCCAGGCAGGGGACACCGACACCGACACCGACGACGACATCCTCTTTCCCCCTCTCACAATATCTCCCCTTTACTTCGTAAGGCGAGATAAAAATGGTCAATAATAATACGGTTCCCTTAATAAATAGTTCCCTGTAATTAAGCATAGGAAGGAATGGGAGTTTATGATCAGAGACTGTCTTTACTGACTTCTGTGCAAAGTTACTTTCTGATGCTCTGTAATCCCATGTTGGATAACGTACCTGGAGGAAGTCGTTTGGAGACCGGTGTGTATGGTGTACTGGCCAGTGCCGAACTTTGAGACATCTGCATTAAAATAGCTTTTCTGTAGGTCAGAATATAAAGAGTAAATATAAACAGAGCATGATTCGTTATATGCAGTACCTGCAGTATTATTGAGACATGTCAGTGTGATATAAAACGTCACAGTTCAATGATTTATTTTGATAGAAAATCAAGTGCATGATAAGATATCTTTCAGTTTTAACCACCGATTGGTCAACGTTCAAAAGAAAATCCAGCATTTTCATTGGCTCTTGGTGAAACTCGAGCCAATCTCAGTAACTGTACATTTGGAAGGAGGCTTCTGTTAATTAATACTCTCATGTCCCACCCGCATAATAATTATGGAGTAATGAGTGCGCACTCTTTCTAATTATTGGGCCGTCAGAGGGAAAAAAATTGTTATAAAGGGAGAAAACTCTTGCATGATCAGAAAAAGAACTGGCATCAACTCTTGTTCATTGGCTCTTCTTGCAGGGGTTGTATCAATGCATAACAGCATTTTCTATCATGTTTCTGCTGTTTGGAATGTGTGTGTACCTTGTTCATATGTGATGTACAGCATTCGTGCCTCTGGTATAGCTACTATGCTATCAAGCAATTGGGTTCATGGTATTGGGGTTATCTTTAGTATTACGCCTATCCAAATCGAGCAAGTGTTTTGTAAAGTGACAGATCGTTTTGTCATGGTTATCTGTGCTTCTAGTGCCATTACGACATACCTCGAACGTGATTGTGTTGCGTGAAATCGAAACATGTGAAGTTATATTGAGGAAAAACACTGCTGGGGAAAAAAGCTCTTGAGCGCAGATTTCTAATACAACCAATGGACATGAGATTCATCAATTTTATTAAAATTTAACTAAAATTGCTTATTTCTAGAGCTTTTTATGTCGTATTGATTCTCTTGCTGATAATCAATAATAAATAATTAGCTCGTGCAGCATGTTGTTTTTACAATCATGGGTAAGGACTGAGAAAAGCTGAGTATTAATTAAAGTTTGATGTACACTCGTCTTTACTCTACACACCTTTTAGTGGCGGAGATCGCCATGGCATCCCCAGACGCTTTCCTCTTCCTCATCATTTTAGGCGTGGCGACCGGCAGAAGTCCCGAGATGACAGAAGGGATATTCTCGCTGGACGAGGAGCTCCCATTGCTGAGTTGGGAAGTGTTCGTCTTCCCCGAAGTGGTCCGCCATTTCGCTATGCTACTGGCAATATTACTAACCAAGCCTATAAATACATGTATATTAATAATAATATTCATATACATTTAATTTTGAATTCACACTATTTTCAAACATAACAGACCACAGGTCATGCGGTGTTACTGTGGTAAGTACGAACAGCCATGACAGATTTGCCTGGATGTAAATATGGTAAAGTAGGCATCAAATTATCCCAGGATTTGAAGTTAGGTCCATTATGCTTTTAGAGTGGCAATAATTTTGACAACTTCAAGTCAAAAATAGTTCAGGTATCACTAGTTATAAATATTTCTCATACTGTATAGGAAGGAGAGAAAAAGTATGATCCATAAATTTAAGCCAGGAGTCATGTCAGTGCACCAGTCAGTGTGGCAGAGCAAACTTTTGTCTAAGATTAAATCAGGAAAGTTTGATTTTTCCCATCGCAACTTTGACAGGTGCAAATCAACAATTAGGAGAATTGAAGGATCGTTTGAAGGCCAGTACCTTGGAGAGAACTACTTCTTCGCTTCTTCTTTTTGTTCTTCTTGGGTTCTTCAGTTGCGACTGGAGTCTCCACCACTTTCACGCTTGGTAGGACCTCATCATTAGGCAGATATCCCATCAGTTCGACTCTTTCGCAAAGATCCGAGTCTACCATTCCAACCATGTCTGCATTTCGGATGAGGAACTCCACGATGGCCGTCTGAGTCTGGAGAAGTTTCTCTTCGGAAGAATTCATTTTTTCCGTTTTGTTCGTGTTGGCATGCATGATGTTTGGACCCAGAACCACAGCTAGATTCACGGCATCCATTTTGTTTTTCTCTGAGTTGGCGGCCACTCGAGCGAGGAATTTCATCATGTAACGCAGCGTTCCCAGGTGTTCGCCTGGTAGTAGCAAACATAGGGATAGTATACATGTGGCAGCACTTTTTCTGTCAGCAAGCTGATAGCACTTAATAAACGTGTCATGATATTTGTTGGTCAGGAGGGGCTCAGGCAATTCTCGGAAAAACTGTTTGACAATCCCAGTAACATCAAAAACTTGGGCGTCACCAAATCCTCTGTCATTTTCGATTTGTTGCTGTCAAAGAAGTATAATTGAACAATTACAGGATAAACTTATGCTCAACTTTCAACAATGTAATTACCATTGTTGACAGCACATGTACAGATATAAATTGAATATATGAGAATTAAGTTTTATCTGGAATTAAACCATCATACTACATTGTGATAGGAAAAATATGTCAAAAAATTCATCTCGAAACAATATAAGAGCTAACATACAGTTAAAGCTGTGTAAATCGACCATGCTTGCGACCAGATCATAGTGTCATATTTTACAAGATTCTGTTTTCTCAAGGTTCAAAGTACTTTAGATTTAAATATTGGGACCAAGGATAATGCAGGTATTTAGAGGTTGGTTGGTTGGTTTATCCAGGTGTTGGTATTCACAGGTTTAACTGTAAATTTGAACATCATAACAGATCCAAAGAGAGAGATGAGCATATTTTCTTCTTCGATATGGCACCATACCTTCAACTCTTTCTGTCTGCTTACTGCCCCAGATTTCCTGAACAGTCCTTCAGCATCAATGGAATGCTCTATGAATGCAACAGCTGAAACTAGAAACCTACAAAAGCAAAGAAAACTATTATGCAAAAAAAGTAAGAAAATTATGGAAAGAAATTTCAGTAGGACAAAATTCAGTACCGGTACTGAAAATCAAGACGGAAGTGAGAGATGAATTAAGGACTTATATCTCACCTATGGGTCCCTATTAATATTTCATTTCGATTCTTTCTACAGGTGAGGTTATTTTGTGAATAAATGTTAGCTTGGATGAAATTTGAGCCTTCAAACTTAGAAAAATCTTCTATTTCTTCAAAACTATGGTTGGTTGGTTGTTTGAAGTTTAACGTCGCACCTAACTTTAATGGTCACACGGTGACGATGACCCAAACAAACATACCCTAGCAAAACCCTAACCCTAATAAAAAACCTAACCAAAACTACAAAAAAGTTTGAATTTCGAATTTTGAAAATTAGGCTCTACAGACACTGGTGATCGTCAGAGAGCCTAATTTGTTTGGCACTTTAATCTACCTCTTGTGCCAGACAAACATGGTATGGTAAACCATGCTGCCCTAAGCTGGAGGGCTTCTTCAAAACTATTCATCATGGAGATTCAAACTTTGGAATGATTGTTTTAAACTAATAGTTAATTAAACTCGTGGTGCTTCAGTTTTCCAAATCATGTTCTAGTTGCTAGAGATATTTCTATTAAAAGTGGGACCTCTGCATTTTATCCAAATTTGTTCAATTTGAAAAAAAAAAAAAAAAAATCCACAGAATAAAAAAAATGAAAAAAAAAAATGGGGCAATGATATTTTGCTGAAGGATTGTTCTTCTCGGCAAAGTTACCAATTAAATGGAAATTCTTGAAAACTAAACGTTTGGAAATGGAGGCTCATTTTATGAAGAAAAAACCCAAGTATTTAGTTTAGGATATTAACTATACCTACTGATCTCACAACCTATATAGCATATGTATAAGGAAAACAATTTACTCTTATAGTTTTCACCCCCCCCCCACCTCTACCTGCATACACACACTACTTACTATCAGGCAGAAACATACTCCATGAGTTATGATAATGACTGTAAACTCACCTGGGAACATGCCCACAGTCATCAACAGGTACAAAGGGCAGGTTACACAAGTAATTGCCAAAAACTTTTTCACAGTGCAGCATGTCCTGTGTAAAAATGAAAGAATGAAGATAAACGACACTTCAAAAATATTGATTTAACCTGAGGTTCAAAAAAAAAAAACCCCACATCTATGGAGTCTTTAGATTGTGCTGTCCTAATCGTTAAAGAGGTAAAAGCGTCATTTAAAAAATATTCAGCAAATAACATATTTCGATAAAAGTTATTCAGTAGTTGAAAGCAACTATGGCAAACGTGTTTATGTGACCTCATTTTTTAATATCACGGGCATTGAAATCACACTTCTGACATTCTCTGAAAAACGTAACAGCACCTGCACTTGGCTCCAGTGCCTGAGATGACGTCAGAAAACGCGCACTGGCATTCCGAGCGTGATACTTTGCAATGTCATACTCGATCTTAGAACTTTTATCGCACTGTGACGGCTTCTAACGTGACGTCATGGATACCTGATCACGTTATCCGACGTCATCTCAGTCATTTCCCATTTTCATGTTGTTCACTAGACCGAATAGCAGAATCTGACAATATTGATCCCTATATGAAATACGAGATTTCAATACTTGAAAATCTTTTGGCAAATGTTTCACGTGATCATGCTGTTCAGTTTACCCGAACAACTAAAATCACGCTACTACCTCTTTAATGATAGAGGCAAAGTTTTCCGGAGAAAATTATTTACCAAAATTACCACTTTTGTCGAAGCGGCAAGCCCCACTGGAATATACAGGAAGAACATATTTTATAGTTGTCGATCAAATAATAGCTAACACATGGTCTGGACAAGCATATTGATGTTGAAGATTATATGAGAGAAAATCATGGGAAAACATAACAAAGCTGACAGTTCATATGTGTAAGTAACTATGCATTTCGTTACTATGCATTTTCATGTAAGTTACTATGCATTTCCATGTAAGTTACTATATGCATTTCCATGTAAGTTACTATATGCATTTCCATGTAAGTTACTATATGCATTTTCATGTAAGTTACTATATGCATTTCCATGTAAGTTACTATACATTTCCATGTAAGTTACAATATGCATTTCCATGTAAGTTACTATATGCATTTCCATGTAAGGTACTATGCATTTCCATGTAAGTTACTATATGCATTTCCATGTAAGTTACTATATGCATTTCCATGTAAGTAACTATATGCATTTCCTTGTAAGTTACTATATGCATTTCTATGAAAGTTACTATATGCATTTCCATGTACATGTAAGTTACTATGCATTTCCATGTAAGTTACTATATGCATTTCCATGTAAGTTACTATATGCATTTCCATGTAAGTAACTATATGCATTTCCATGTAAGTTACTATATGCATTTTCATGTAAGTTACAATATGCATTTCCATGTAAGTTACTATATGCATTTCTATGAAAGTTATTATATGCATTTCCATGTACATGTAAGTTACTATGCATTTCCATGTAAGTTACTATATGCATTTCCATGCGAGTTACTATATGCATTTCCATGTAAGTAACTATATGCATTTCCATGTAAGTTACTATATATGCATTTTCATGTTACTATGCATTTCCATGTAAGTAACTATATGCATTTCCATGCAAGTTCCAAAGTTTTCCATCAAATAGTTACTGAGATATGGACCGAACAATCAAATATTGATGCTGATCATAAATCAACTCCTTCGCCAATTTGTGAGGGAGATACAGTAGGGACAACAATGCAAAATCTTCCATATATTTCTATACATTTATGTACAAAACTCGTAATATAGTGTTTTGTGCAATTATAACCGGTCTTTTTAAACTAACTACAGATTATGTGGGGAAAAAAAAGTAGCCGAAATCAAGGCTCGAAATAAGGGGTGTTTACATGCACAAAATGCATGTCGATTTTCTGCTGTGCATGTAGAATTCAGAGAATAGTAATGAATTTGATATTGAAGGGTGCACACTTCAGTCAAATGATTATGTGCATGTAAATAATTTTGTTTAATTCAAGCCTTGGAAATGTCATGTGCCGAATTGTCGTAACCTCCATTTTGCACCGAAATTTCGTTTACCAAAAGGTTGCATGCCGCCTGTCGTGGATCCAGGTTCAACAAATTACTCTATTAAGCAAGACCTTGTCAAAGGGATAATACAGAGAATAAACCTGTGGTGGGCTGCACTTGACATTTATTTGAGGAACATTGCGGGGGGCGGGGGGAACCAAACATTTCTATCAAGGTAATGTAAGTATTAAAGTTAGTTGAAAGTTCCCTCTCACCAGCACCAGAGCATACAATTCTTGTCTCTAAACAGGTCAGAGAAATGAACACTCATTAAATAATACTAGAACAGTGCTCCTAGGCAGTGTTAATGAGGTTCTAATGAGAGTTGTCATCATCAGACATGATTACCAGGCCTGGGATAGCAGAGCACAACACAGACCAGATAATTAGATGTAACAGTAGTAGGAGCATTAAGTGATGTTATCTCAGAGATTACACAATGTTACAGACAGGGAACACAGCAGGTCTGAATCTTGTTACAGTTTCACTGATTACTCTACTAACAGTGTAAACACAGCTGCTCATATCTCCATGTATGTATGTTCAATATTTCGGGTCAAACAAAATGTTTTCAATGTATAATCAATGTTACTTAACACCTATTTGCATATGTGATTTCCCTGACTTCTGAAAATAGACAGCATCAGGTGATTCAGGGCAGGACATAACCATAATTGCTAAATTCCTGTAACTACATGTATGAACCTATGAGGAAAAGCCTAAAATTGCCTGAAAAAGTGATCCATGAATTTGATATTTTTAGTGTAAGGGCAAAAATTTTCCTTCAAATGACACAATTCTTCCAAAAAAATATTGCTGTTTTCATGTCGTACATTTCTCCTTCGTCCTGAGTTATCACAATGGGTTCGAAATTAGGAGTGCACACATGCACAAATGCATGTGAATTTTCAACTGTGCATGTAAAGTTTGGCAGAAACAGGTATTACAGACTGCACACCTCAGGCTGATGTGCATGTAATTAAATTTTCCTAAATTCGAACCTTGGCATGTGATGTGTCCAGTTGTTTATTTATTCCGTGGTTCTGTGATCCTGGTGCAGGATTTTTGCATTCCTGTCTCCCAGGTAAATTGTTTCACAAGGTACTTGCACAAACTGTAAATGGTTTGGATCCGATCATGGATCACCATGGCAGACAGATGGAAAGCTGTCGGTCTTGATGGTGAAAGTCTGTAGGAGCTAATGGATCTGATAGCAGTATTCGCTGTACTATTCAGACTTCCTATGCTCTCCACATAGGGCCTTGGTGGCTGAGTGGTCTAAGGTGCTTCGCTGGTGACCGCTAGCCTCACACTGCTGAACCGGCATGGGTTCGAGCCTAGCTGATCCATGTGTGAAAGGTTGTCAGTTACTTGCCGAGTACTCTAGCTTCCTCCACCAACGAAACTGACTGTCACCATATGAGTGAAACAACCTTGAGTGTGACATTAAGCCAAATCCCCCCCCCCCCCACCCCACCTACATAGGAGGAGGTAACAGTGTAGTTGTGAGGTGAGTGTGAGGTGAAATCGTCTGGGACTTAACCTCTCTCTCTGATCTTCGTAAAGAGAGTAGTGCAGGAGGAAGTGTTCTGTGCTTTCTCTTAGTCAGCAGGCACAGTTTGGACTTATACGAGTCTGAAGCTTGTACTAAGAATTGTGGGTACGGCTTACTTTTAGTCAGTTTTATTATATTGTGCTGGTGTCAAAGTTGGCACAGTAACTGTTGAGAGATGAGTATCCCATTCGGAGATGTGAGATGACAGATGCTCAGGGTTTGTCAAGTATACATGATGGGGGTAATGAAGTCAACCTGAAGGTGAATTTGGTGGCTTTCATAACATTGCTGAGTGATGGTAGTGGTGTTGTGGGTTTCATGTAATTGGCATGCCAGGTCTGCTGCTTCTTTGACTACTTCATCTGGCTCATCATTCCCTTTGATATCGGCATGGACTGTGACCCACACATATATATAATGGGAATACCGCCAACCTGAAGATTTTCCTCAAGGTTTTTAATACATATATGTTCTGTATGGTGTGATGGTAGCAATTACTTGCTCAAATTCCATATTTATTTCAATTCAAATGGCGTTTGAAGTTTCAGCGGAGTGTGATGTTGTTGTTTCGCTTCTACTCTATATGGTCAAACCAAGGACATTCCTTTTTTCATGAATGGCCACAAGGACTGTCCCGGACTGTACATGCATAGAGGTCGCATCGTGTAGTGACAGAATGAACAAAGACATGAAAACTTGGCTAAAGCTATCATAACTTGGATGGTTTTCTCCTAGTCTGACATGCAGCCCCTACGTGATATTTATAAACTGATATCTATTGAATGTAGGGTCTGCCCGTCTAACCGGCAAAATCGACTTAGCTGGCGGACCAAAAAACAATATTTTATATGTCATTTTCTCCACAGGAAATAATGAAACCCACCTTTTAAGTAAAATCTCGGCTCAGAATCTGTTCTAAAAATTCCGTGAGTAGCTTTTTCGAATAATCTCACAACAGCACAGCTTTCTCGTGCCAACACATCACATGCAAATATTCTACAAATATGAATTTCCCTTAACTGTTTTCAAGCCATAATTTTTTAGATAATTCGAAATATAGAAAACTAATAATCTGATGTGAAAACAAGGTGGAATTAACAGTCATTTGTTATCGACCATGCCCTTGATTGAATCTTCAAAATGGCACGCAAAACTCTACTTCTCACTGGTACTTTAGTAACCACATAGTGAAGTCTCTGTACTGAGTCTCACTTTCACGTGTTGTTGTTGTTATCCAGTTTGCAGTGTGATGTTGCTGTTGTTGTTGTAACCACTCACCTGACTTTTTGCTTTTTTCGTTCTTGGCACTTTGATGCCTTCTAATTTCAAATCCTGTACAACCACTTCTTGAAGATTTGACAAATCTTCCATTTTCCATATTGGTTTCATTTCCATCTTTGATACTATATATGTATCAACAATACATGATTATGAAACGACCCGATTACCCTACTTTTCTGTGTGAATTTTCAGCTTCAAAACTCCCAGCCTCGTTTTTCATTGGCCGACGTTACAAAATAGAGAGGGTTTCCAGGGGGCATAACCCAGAGGATTGGGTCAATCATGAATATATGTTTCGTGTCTTGAATGCTTACGGCTTGCTTACGGCTTCGGCCCCTCCTTTATTTCATGGGTTAAACTTCTATACACGGATATTTCTAGTAGTGTAATTGTCAATGGTCATATATCTGATCCGTTTCCTGTAACTCGTAGTGTTCGTCAAGGCTGTTCCTTGTCACCTTTGTTGTATGTTCTTTGCCTCGAGCCATTTGCCATGAAAGTTCGAAATGATACAGAAATTGTGGGGGTAAAACTTCCGGGAACTTCAGCTATTTAAAGTGAAACATTCGTTATACGCCGACGACTGCACCGGTACTTGTACCGATGATAATTCTATTCGTAAACTTCTATTTTGGTGTAGGTGCTTTGCTAGGGCCTCTGGGTCAAAACTAAACATCCTTAAGACAAAAGGCGTATTTTGGGGTAAACGGAAAACCAGAGAAGACCATCCTTTTGGTATTTCTTGGGTAGATGACAGCGCGAAAATCTTAGGTATTGTATTTGACGGCGAGGTTCATTCGAAAAATTGGGACAAACTTTTTGATAAATTCGTCACATGCTTAAATATATGGAAACTCAACGGCCTATCTCTTTTCGGTAAAAGTGTTGTGTTGA